>JAJOZX010008330.1:0-137500 GCA_023014485.1 Bathynomus jamesi
GTCCTGTCTCATTTTAGTAGATACAGTAATCCCCCCTCTCAATGAGGCTTGGACTGTTGGATACGTATATGAAAGCATGAATACATGATTATTTTCATTCATGTTTCCTAAAATTAGGTATTGAAGAGGACACGCAAAACTTTGAGGAATTTTCATAACGACATTTTTTCATCCAAAATTACGGTAGTGCCATTGTAAAAGTTCTGAGAAACTCCTTCATTGATTTCCTTTCTCGAACGTCAAATTAGGGTATGAAACAATATTATATTCAATTTTTAATATTAATATTTCCTCGTTCGTCCTTCGCTTCCAAACGTACATGGAAGTACGGTTCTCCGTGTATTTTTTTTCGAAATGAGACTCAGAACTGATGTGGGAATATAAACTTAGATTATTGTGAAGACAAAGTCACAAGTACGTTAAAGTAATCACATTTGTTAATAAAATTTTCGTCTACTATTTCCCAGGGAATGTCTTTTCGGATCTGACGAAGGAGCACAGAGGAAGGGGTACAGAAACAAGAAACACAAAAATGCGCTTTGTTTTTACCTTTAGCATATAATAACTTGACTTGTATCGCATTGTATGGTATTGTATTGCATGTATTCTATTGTATTACAGTGTATTATACTACAGTCTATCTGCCTTTGACATATATCGTATTTCCCGGCGTATAACACGCACCCTAATTTTGAAGAGAAAATTATTTTGAAGAGAAAATTTAGGAAAATAAAAATTTGGGAAACAATATACCTCCTACCTCACTTCAGATGTACAATTTTAACGAGTTAATTTTATCGCAGGGTGATATTTGGAGTATTTTGGGGGAAAAAAATGTGCGCGTTATACGCCGGGAAATACGATAATTAATAGAATACCATTGAAACGCTAAATGCCAAAGTATACCAACTGGAATTTCAAAAGTGATATTATATTCTTATTTATTTATATTTTACGTAAATATATTTACAGTTATATCCTTAAAGCTGAGACCATTACTTTCTTTCGCCGTTGCTATTAAGTTGATTCTGACACTAAAAGCAAATTAAAAGGTTCTTCCATTAAGTAAATTCGTTTCCATAAGTTTAAATGTGAATTCAATGTTACGTAATTAATCTTATATCTTATGATTTATGCATTCTCTAAATACGACAACGCAGTTTGGAGAAGCAACTTTTCTTTTTTTCTTTTTTACTGAAGAAAATTTGTACTTCAAATTCTTACTTCAACTTTGTTTATTAACTGAGACGAGATCTCGATTTCTTGGTCTCTTACATATGCCAATTACCTGCACATACTTCCATATAACGGTAAAAATCAAGCATTCAGAATGAAGAAAGTTTTAGGACCGCACAAAATACTCGAAATTTTTTAATGGTGTATTTCCAGAATTATTTTCTCCATTGAAAAGATGCGTTCCCGAACGTAATTTTTTCAAGAAATCTGTTCCCAGATCACTCCTTCTAAAGGGATTTCAGAACTTGTTTATTTTCTTTAAAAAACAAAACAAAAAAAAATCCAATCTCTGACGAGTTCAGTTCTTCACCGAATAAAAAAAAGAAAAACATGGGAAAATACTGATACTCTCGTGAGGAAACAGCGTTGTTTTTCCCGTTTGCTATATTATTACTGGGAATCGAATACATCACCCTTCCGAAACACAACCTTTTCTACAAAAATGCATGAATAAAAATGACAAAAACACTAAGTTTCGTTCAAAAATATCCTTATGCTGCGCCTTAGCCTTTTATGAATTCAAGACACACTTCTCACACACACACACACACACACACACACACACACACACACACACACACACGAGCGCGCGCACAAAAATCATTCAGAAATACATGAAATTAAAAAAAAAAAAAAATAGTTCTTCCCTTCCTTCAATATCTGCATTTCTTCGACGAACTTTTTTCCGGGACTGTAATATTCTTATTTTATGAAACAGCTTGCAGCATTTTATTTTTACTTTGCGAATACTTTGCGAAGTAATTAAGCAAATGAGGGAAAAATGCAGAAATTCTCTCCCTTTGAAGTTTATATGAGGCCCTCCTAGTCAGAAGTGGCTATGCGACAAAAGTAATAAAGCGCCAGAAAAACGCAGTTAAGATATTTCGACAAAAAAGATATTTTCGAAGATATATTCTGAGGATATTTCGGCGAAATATCTTCAAAAGTTCAAAATTTATATCAACTTTCAAATTGGTAGAACGTTTAACCGCGTTTTACGGCGTTTTTTTTTTACTTTTGTCGCTTAGCCACTTCTTCCTAGGAGGACCTCACATATATAAAACAGAACGAACTGGGAAAAACACTTTCTCCCATTGGAATTTATTAATACATAACCGAAAATACATTTAAAAAACTAAAATAGAGTTCACAAACATGCAAACAAAGACTTTTCGTAACCTTCTGTACATAGAAAATATTATCTTCTACTGTCTCAAATCACTCAAAAAGAAGTTTTGAAGACAATTTAGACAATTTCTTCTATCTAAAGAAGTTACATATCATTAAGAGAAGTTATTATATCACCTGACAAAAAACTTTGATACCTAAAAGAAGGAAAAACTTGCCCTAGAATGCCTCTTCAAAAGAAGTTATAATTCTAAATTCAGAAGGTTTTATTTTGAGTGAAGATAAGTTTGCATTTTATAAATACGTTACAAGAACAAAATCGAATTTCATAATGTCGACTTTTAACCTTGTGTAAATATATGGATTTCAAATTTCAAACTAAACCATATTTAACCAAACCTAGCCAGACCTAACCCAACCTAGCGTAACCCACCGAGCAAATATAACCTAACCTAACCCAACTTAACCTAACTTGACCTAATTTTAATTAACTTTCTAGTATCGACATTATGCATGCCGACATTGTGCAGATCGACATTATTAAATTCGACAGTATGCCTGTCGACATTGTACCGATCGACATTATTCAGTTCGACGCTATGCGTGTCGACATTGTGCAGATCGACATTATTCAGATCGACATTGTGCAAATTAACACTGTTCCGCTACCGTTATAAATAAAAGGAAATAATAAAACGAACTTCTGTGTTCCTAACACCAATGAATAATAGTGTGTTTTAGCTCCGTGTAAAGTTAAATATTTATTTCAAAAAAGATACCAACCACCCAATTGATTTACAGTAATATACATAAATTTTAGGTGTGACTATTGAATTTTCATCTTTTTTATTAATTACAAGGCTTAAATATTTGCACTTATTTACGAAACATACGCTATGTTATTTACTTAGATAAGCGAGTCGGAGACAACCAAAAACGAAGAAAAGCACAACTGTGGGAGAAGATTATAAACACCACTCGACCAGGGAAATACTCCGGGATGGACGTTAGGTAGGAGATAGGCAGTGCTGGAACTCCCGTTTCTTTTGGTATTGTCCTCTTTAGCTGATCTTTTTCTATGTCTCATTCTACCTTGTGAGCAGTCCGGTAGTATGCTCTCAAATACACACTTCTCATTCTGTTCTTCACAACACATACATGCGTTTTACATACTACACAATCTTTTAAAAATTTATTTATATATATATAGCATCATCAGCCTCGGAGACCTCGATTTTGGTTCTGTTCTCTCTTTCTTATAAAGGGGAGAATTTTTGTGGGCGTCCGCTCTTGGCCCCCTTCTTTCTACATAAAAAAATTTTAGTTTTAGCTAAAATTAACTGTCAGCTTATTAGCTAAGTATCTATCATAAAAGATAGTCAACGAGTAATTAAACACGTAAGCAAGTTCATTGAGATCTGAATGTGACTTCAAAATATTGTAGCATCTGAGTACTGAACTGTAGTTAAGTTTCAAGGTAGATTGTCATTGTTGTTGTTGGTTAGCCGCCAATCAGCCCACCCTGATCGAGCAAGCCGGCGGCACGCAGGTAACCGATCGCCCTCTCCGGAGTGGACCAGAGGTTCAGCGCACTAGTGATGTTGTGTTGTGTTCTATGTTGTGCTAGAGCGGTACAGTCTGTCATAATATGTTCAATTGTTTGTGGTGTGTCCTGGCACAGGTGGTAGGTGTCGTCTGTCGTCTAGTCTGTGTTTATATGTCTGTAAGTTGGGGTGATATCCACATCGGAATCGTGCTAAGTTAACTCGATCCGATCTGCTCAGGCTGGTCTCTGACCTGTCAATGGGTGGCGGCTTCGTACCTAGGACCGCATTCGGACCGAGTCGTGTCAGTGCTTTGTGGGTTAGGTGTGTGTGTGTGTGTGTGTGTGTTTTCTGTACTGCGTGATGTCTGTGGGGCGTGGTATGAAATGGAGTATTTGGTTATAATGTCTCGCTGGTGTTACCTTAATGGTGCGAGATGTTGGTGCATGATTGCACATGTAGTGGCAACGGTGTTGTGGGTTAGTTTTCGCTGCTGGCATGAATTGTGTTCTCCTCATGTCTAAATGTTCCCTAACTTTCAGTATTTTTGTTTCTGTATGCAGGTATTCTATTGGTGTTGCTTGAGTACATCCTGTAATGATACGAAGTGCGTTGTTTTGTATTGTCTGTAAGGTGTTTATGTGTGTGTCTGAGATAATGGGTGCCCAGCATGGGCTAGCATAGTCCATAACTGAGCGAATATATTGTTTGTATATGAGTGATGTTGTTTCCTGCTGTGTCAAAAGTTTGTGCCTGTTAGTATCCTAAGTGTGTTAAGTCTTGACGTACATTTGTTTTTAATGTCCTGAATGTGGTTTGCAAAAGATAATGATGTGTTGTATGTGACCCCAAGTATTTTGGTCCTGTGAGTGTGTGGAATGTTGGTGTTGTTTAGTGTAAGCTGTGAGTTATCTGGTGTTCTTTTGTGTTGCTTGTAAGCAAGGTGATGGTTGATTTTGTGGGCGCTACTTTGAGTCTATTGTGTGTGAGCCAGTCTTGTATACTGTTTATGTAGGTTCAAGGTAGAAGCTGAATATGGTAAACATAAATATTAAAAAGCAGAATGAGGATCAAAACAGGATTCATGAGCAACTCCGAGAGGATCATTAGTTTCAGAGACATCCAAAGCACATCCTGACTTCTGTTCCTGAGATACCACAGCAACAAATTTAAGACTGGTCCTCAAAATCCAGATTTTTTCAACTTAGCAATAACTCATGATTAACTGTATCGAAAACGTTTGAAAAGTCATCAAACATGCCAATACCGACTGTTTTATTCATAAAGACTTCGTTCAAATTTGATTCACTACATGAAAAGCCGCATCGGAGATGCTCGAATTAGGATCGAAATGCCATTGGTTATTGGAAAGGAAATAAAACATCTGCATTTAGGAAGTTATTCTATTAAAAGCTAATTTTTCAGATATTTTATTAAGAGTCGGTAGAATAGAAAAAGGCCGAAAGTTACTCAATGAAGCCGTAGATTTGGACTCCTTAGGAATGGGCAAAGCTTTTCTGATAACAAGTTACAAAGACTCTCGTTTAAATCTGGAAACCTCCCACCTTACTTTTTCTCTCTCCTCTCTCTCTCTCTCTCTCTCTCTCTCTCTCTCTCTCTCTATTTACAATTCTCTTTTGCAGCTCTTTAATGAAACCATAAAGTGAGGGCGTTGGAGGTCTCTATATAGTTCTTAAGATGAGGTTACTCCAGGTAGGAATCCTCATTTTCTCATTTTAATGACGTGAAATTCAACGTGTGTGTATTTTTTCTGGCAACAAAATCAAAATTACTTTAAGCATTTTACACTTCACCAACGTTTACGGTAAAATGAGTGTTAATATTATTCTCGCCGTACATATAACATACAACACCAGACCAAAAAAAAGATAATACCGTCACAAATACGCTCATGACCTTCATAATATCTTTAGGTTATACACCTTTATGACGAATATCGAGTATTTGTGACGTCATTATGATAAAAGACACCTCTGTATGCCAGTTTTGAAAAAATTAAAAATATATCAAATCCTTATTAAATAGCGAAAAGTTAATGCATAGCGGCATACTAAAATATTAGAATATCTTGTCAGTTGTTACAAAAAACAGAATAAATTCATTATGTTTATCGAGTACTGCCAATATATTAAACCTTTATCAAAGATTTTTTAATTCTGCGTCTTAGTATTTAATTGGTCCACCCTTACCCCTGATTACCGCCTCCAATCACCGTAAATTAAACCGATCACTTCACGTTTCAACAGCTTTTATGATAATAATAATTATTGGTTTTGTTTAACCTCCTTCGCAACATCTAAGGTCATATGACGGAGGGGACCTACAGCTTTACGTGGAATCCGAACTACGGGTCGCTACATAGTCTGGACGCAGCGGACAGTCTCCCATCCAACTACTACCGACCCAATGTCGCTTAACTTCGCTGATCAACGGGAAGCGGTGTTACTACGACATTGGCTACGACGTAGCCCAGCTTTTATGATATAATGGTACAAACACATCCTGAGCAATTTTAGTAAAACTCAAACTTTACTGCATTAAATAAATGAACAGCTAGACTTATCTGATGTTGTGTTTAAACAACCTAAAAATATAAATTTTAGTTTTAGGTGAAATTAATACAATCTTTTACGTCACTTCCTGTTTCTCTTTCATGTAAAGGGTGTTCGAAAAGTCCCGTCACCCCTTACAAAATGTACATATTGTAATACCTACATTTTGTAATGGGGGTGCAAACACTGAAGTCGTAACTTTAATGGATGAGGAACTTTGTGAATGTTCTCCAGAGAATTAAATATTAATCATCACAAACTTTTTCATTTTCATTTTCATTTTCATTTTCACATAACTTTTTAAACTACATTTCAAATTCCATTTTCTAATTCTAATTTCATTTTCTAATTCCATTTTCTAATTCTAATTCTAATTTTGTTCCTTTTTTATTGAATTAATACAATCTTCTACGTCACTTCCCGTTTCTCTTTCATGTACAGGGTGTTCGAAAAGTCCCGTCACCCTCCCCCCCGCTACAAAATGTACATATTGTAATACCAATTGTAATACCTACATTTTGTAACGGGGGTGACGGGACTTTTCGAACACCCTGTATATGTCTTCCTTGGATACCTTGCTTATTTCCTCAACTTTAACTAAATATGAAATTAACATACATTTTTCTTCCGCCAATAGTATGAGAAATAAAGTTCCTCAGAACGATGTTTTCTTTTGTTTGATATTTAGAAAAAAGTTACAAATGTTTGGTAAATTTAACATTATTTGCTTGGGTTTTTGACAATCCTCTCAACCAATCACCCAACGTGTATTTCTTTAATATAAATGTATTAGTATTATTAGTATTATTAATATGGATCACCTGAAGATCAGGCCCCAGCCTTCGTTAGTTAGCCTTAGAAGGCTAACTAACGAAAATATCACGACTTAACCTAACCAATCGTTAGGTCAACTGTACGCCCTTGACGATTGGTTAGGTAAGTTGTGATATTTTCGTTAGTTAGCCCCCTGATCTTCAGGTGATCCAGTAATATTAATTATTATTATTATTATTAATTTATTTAGTTATAAATCTGAAATAAATAACAGAAATGTTATAAAATTAAAAATAAAATTCTGGATCACCTGAAGATCAGGGCCCCCAGCCTTCTTAGTTAGCTTTATAAGGCTAACTAAAAAATATCATGACCTAACCTAACCAATCATCAAGGGCGTACAGTTGACCTAACGACTGGTTAGGTTAGGTCGTGATATTTTCGTTAGTTAGCTTTATAAAGCTAACTAAAGAAGGCTGGGGGCCCTGATCTTCATGTGATCCAAAATTCTTTGTTATATAAAAAATGCGAAAAAAAAGACTAAAAACTAGGCTACAATGAAGTCCCACTCCAAAAATTATTAATTAGTAATTTTTGTTTATATTCCATTGTGGGGAATTTTACATTTTCCACAAAAAATACTAATTTATGAGGGGGGGGGGGGTCTTCTTCCGCAACTGTATAGATTCATGCATGTAAAGGTTTAATTAGAATATTTTTATTAAACGAAGTTTTATCAGATTAATAGATTAATAACAACAGCGATGAAAGGAATAACTCAGTTATAATCATCAGGAACCGAAAATAAATATTGTCAGGAAACAGGAATTGAAATTTTAAACTAAAGCTTAACAAAGGAAAATCTTTAATTAAAGTAATTTTAGTATTAAGTGAAGACAAGACAAATATACATATAGGCCATATATACACATGTGTGTGTGTGTGTGTGTGTGTGTGTGTGTGTGTGAAAGATTTATATAAATAAAAACTGGGATCACTTTAATATATTGCTTCCCAGGAACCTCTCTTTAACATATTGCTTCCCAGTGTATATCACTTTAACATATTGCTTCCCAGGAGGGCTCACTTTAACATATTGCTTCCCGAATGCTTTGGGAAGCAATATGTTAAAGTGATCAAAAAACGGATATAGCTGGGTGGTCGTGGTGGAATCTACAGTGTGTTCCCTAACAATGAACAAACGATACAAAAGTTACCTTTAAATGAAAAAAACGGCCAAAAGTATCTAAATGCATACGACAAAAAAATTAAAATAGATTATGAGTAAATATTAAAACAATTATAGGATCACCTGAAGATCAAGGCCCAGCCTCAATTACCAAATATCTTCGTTAAAACTAACGAAAATATCACGACTTAACCAATCGTCAAGGGTGTACAGTTGACCTAAAATGTAATGATGGGATTGTTTAACCTCCTTCGCAACATTTAAAGTCATATGACGGAGGGAATCTACCGCTTTAGGTGGGATCCGAACCAAGGGTCGCTATATAGTCTGGACGCAGAGGACGGTCTCCCATCCCACCCAGTGTCGCTTAACTTCGTTGAGCAACGGAAAGCTGTGTTACGACATTGGCTACGACGTAACCCTAAAACGAACAAAGCGAAGGATGTGAGGTATGTGCAATTTTTGAAAAACATTCTATTGTTACCTAAACTCGTGTCCAAGGAACTAAACCCCATAATGAAAATTACACTTATAAGTTGAATTAAACAATTTATCGTTACTAAACACTATTAAAAATTAACTCGCGTTCAATAACAGACATCATGGTGCTTCCTGTAATCCCAGACCCCAGACTTTTGCCGAAAATATCACAACACAACCTAACCAATTGTCAAGGGCATACAGTTGACCTAACCGATATTTCTTGCATGTCCATAATGAGACTTTAAAAGATTATTAATAATAATGACAGAAAAACCGATGCTTTCCTGTTAGGTCAACTGTATGCCCTTGACAGTAACATTTATTGAAGATAAAATTTTTCGTTTGAAATTTGTAAATAGTTTTGTCAAAAAGAAAAATTTTCGAATAGTGAATTAAGCTCTTATATCCTAATTAAACTTTTTTAATTTGGGCAAATTTCTCTGTCCTTATTAGGTAATTTAAATTTTTCCTTGATAAGTTTCCATTAACACGAACCATCCCGAAGTGAAAAAGGCCGTAGAAAATCGTGATTTAAATTTAATTCCTTGAACGAAGCGTATAATTGAACATAACTCGCAGCCTACTCAAACCAAATCCTGTAGGAGTAACACAGTAGTAATTAAAATTAACCAAAACTATCACAATATTTCGGCCTGTCCTTTATCATTTAAATTAAGGTTTGTATATTGTGGTATAGCTTAGTAATTTTAGCGTTTTTCATTGTAATTTTAATTAATTTCATATATAATTTCATATAGAATTTATTAATGTTCAAAAAAATTATATAAAGGAAATATTCGCATGTCTTCTGAGCAGAGATTTCAAGAGGCTTCTTCCCTACTGTTAATAAACTTTAGACGTACAGTATATGATGAATAACGGAGAGAGTCTAATCACTTAAAAATAAATTAAAAATTAAATTAATTTTATGCTGCTAATGCGTAACTAATTAATTCGAGTAGCAGTGTAAAGAACTACGCATTCTCTGCACAAAGACATGGCAGGAGGTAGAGAGAGAGAGAGAGAGAGAGAGAGAGAGGTTCAAGCACTCATATGTACAATACCAAATAATCAGATTTAACATTAAATATATTAAAAATACAATATGACAAATTTTTCCTCTTATTTGGGTGAAATTCGAATCCCTATCTCTGAATTTGTCAGTTTTGAGGGTCACGATCTCCTCCTCCGTGGTCATACGGCATTTCGACGAAATTTTGTCAACAAGTGTTCTGGAAGTTAGGTTACGTTAGAATAATAAAGAGTGTCGATAGAAGGTCTCATCAACGAAATACTGTATGTATAGCCCCACCCATTCGTCCTCGCGGGCGCTACGTCGTAGCCAATGTCGTAACACCGCTTCCCGTTGATCAGCGAAGTTAAGCGACATTGGATCTGGGTAGTAGTTAGATGGGAGAGACCATCCTCCGTGTCCAGATTATGTAGCGACCCGTGGTTCGGATCCCACGTAAATCCCCTCCATCATATAACCTTAGATGTTCCGAAGGAGGTTAAACAACCCCAATCATTATTATTATTATTATTCGTCCTCGCTAACCACTCAATGAGGGGAGGACAGTTTTTTTTTATGCTCTTCGCATCGTTTTTTGGTTTTTACGTTAATAAATGTTATAATGTTATAATGTTATAATGTTTCAGACTAACAAAGACCCTAGGATCCACTCATGGCTGGTCTACCTAACTGTCTTCGTAATCGTGTATTGTTTATGTCCTCCGTGGTGGCGGAGGGGACCTACAATTTTACGTGGGTTCCGAACCACAAGAACATAAGAAATTTATGTAAAAACTGCCTGTAAATTGGCAACGACCAATTTTTACGAAACTAAATAATTATCAATTTAAAACTAATTAATTATCGATTTAAAACTAAAGATAGAATCTCTGGATCCAGAGGATCAAGTCATAATAGACTACTATCCACAAATGTTACACTCTATATCTATTTATAACGGACATGCAAATATATCAGATCCAAAGAATCCAGTCAATTTCATTACGGTATCCATCAAGTCACGGTCCATATCGATTGCTGACCAAGTCAAAATTTACAACCATATACATTACAATATATACACTTACGAGGAAAAGTGTAGGTGTGGCTGTAAAGACTGTACAGTAATGTAGAAATGTGTGTGCACCCATTATGGGTCTCCCATTTAAAGGTGTTTGTGGGGCAAGTGAAGATCATGAGTTTTTCAATACCTCACAGTACTATGGGGGGCACCGCTCGGCAGAGGAATCTCTTTAAATGGGGTGTGTAAGGACAGAGAGTATCCCCTAACCCAAGACGCTGCCTCCCTATATCCCACAACACTTGTGTTGAGCTGTGGGATCTATCCCCACAAAGCCTTAATTTACTACCTTAAACTATACCCTTTCTATCAACATGCGCGTCTAATCGATTTTTAAACATGTTTATAGACGTGCTACTAATTACTTCTACCGGCAAACTATTCCAGGTATTTACTATTCTATGCGTAAAAAGTTTTTCGCAACTGCTGTCTCGAACCTTCTACTTGTCAACTTACACCCGTTATTTCTAGTCCTATTATATTGAGATATTTCGAAAAAGCTATCTCTATCTACGTTATCAAACCCATTCATAATTTTGAAAACCTGGATTAGATCCCCTTAACCTCCTAGTCTCGAGAGTAGTCAATTTTAACTCCTTAAGCCTATCCTCGTACGACTTTGACCTAAGAGACGGAATCATCTTAGTTGCTCGTCTTTGAACTCTTTCGATTTTGTCTATATCTTTGCGCATATGCGGATTCCAAAATTGGACCGCGTACTCCAAATGGGGTCTAACTAATGATTTATAAAGAGGAACTATAATATCGCGCGATTTGTACTCATAATTTCGAGCTATAAAACCTAATACTTTGTTCGCCTTATTGACCGCTGCTGTACTTTGTTTCGCTACTTTTAAATCACCAGTGACTATAACTCCTAAATCTTTTTCCTGCTCTACGCTTGTTAAATCTTTCCCTGACATACTATACGCAAAATTACCGTTACGCGAACCTATATGCAAAATTTTGCACTTATCCACGTTAAATCTCATTTGCCATGTGACTGACCACTCAACGATTTTATTCAGATCTTCCTGAATTTTACCTCTATCTTCGTCATTAATCGCCCTACCACCCAGCTTCGTGTCATCCGCAAACTTTGAAACTGTACTGACTAGGCCGACATCTAAATCGTTAATACTGTATATATAAGAAAAAGCAAGGGGCCCAATACAGAACCCTGAGGAACGCCACTCGCTACATTAGCCCAACACGACTCCGCTCCATCAACGACCACCCTCTGTTTCCTACCTCGCAACCACTCTTCTAGCCAATTTATTACTACACCCCTGATTCCATGAGCCTTAGTTTTTTCAATGAGTCTTTTGTGCGGCACGGTGTCAAACGCTTTTTGAAAATCTAAATACACTACATCAACCGCCCGATGACTGTCGTAAACGTCAACCACGCTTTGAAAAAATTCTAAAAGATTAGTTAAGCAAGATTTGTTTCGCCTAAAACCGTGCTGCGTATTTCTAACTAGTTTATGCAATTCTAAGTGTTCGACTATACGATCCCTAATTATCGATTCCAGTAGCTTACCTACAACAGACGTTAAACTGATTGGCCTATAATTTCCCGCCGCACCTTTATCGCCTTTCTTAAAGATAGGTGTTACGTTCGCTAACTTGAAATTATCTGGTACGCACCCCTCAGAAATAGACGCATTAAAAATCTTTGTTAGTGGCACAACAATGCTATCTTTTAATTCTTTTAGTTGTATGGGATATATGGAATCCGGCCCCGGTGATTTACGCGTTTTCATTTTATCAATATAGCGCATTACTTCCCCTTCACTAACCACAATATTATCCAAAATATTACCATTATCAAAAGGTATTATGTCTATGACCGTAGGGATATTCGTTACATCTTCTATAGTAAAAACTAACGTAAAAAATTCGTTTAGCAAGGTAGCCATTTCCTTGTTTTCAGAAACTAGATCTCCAGTAACATTTTTCAACGGTCCCAAGACACTTTTTACTGGATTTCTATTGTTGACGTATTGAAAGAATCGCTTGGGGTTTTCTTTACCGTCACGAGCTATGGAGATTTCAAATTCGCGCTTGGACTTTTTTATTACACTTTTCGCTTCACGCCTCAGAGATATGTAGTTGTTTCGTAAATGTATTGCCTATATATGTCACAGGGAATCTGTGTAACTAGGGATTTCATGAAATCCCTAAAATATTCAGGGGTATCACGTAGGGTTAAGTCGTGATATTTTCGTTAAACCTACGGTAAATATTCTTGAATGCCCGGTTAATTGAATACCCGGTTAGGTTAATTGAATGTTTCGTTTGGTCAACTGTAAGCCCTTGACGATTGGTAAGGTTAAGTCGTGATAGTTTTGTTAAAACTAACGAAAATATCATGACTTAACCTTACATGAAATCCCTGAATATTTTAGGGATTTCATGAAATCCCTAATTACACAGATATATATATATATATATATGGTGTGTACATTGTGCATAACGTGTAATCACATGTTTACGAGTATTGGAATAAAATAAAGTAATATCCGAAGGAGGGATTACTTAAAAATAATCAAGAAGTACTGTATTGCGGAGTGAAATTTCTTTCCTTCGATATTTGCCAAACATTGACCAAATAGACTGAGACGTCTAAATTGAGCGTGAAGAAATCTGATTTTACCATAAAACGCGATATTTCACGAATAAATCGAAGCTATTTTCGCGAACCTCTTAAAAGTTTTGGAAAAATAAAATGTGTTAATACGAACATTAACTTTAACTATTTTCAAATGAAACCACCTACACAATGGAAGGATTTTACACTTGGACGGATAAAAACATGTTTTCTTTCATGCGTGAAAAGAAAACGTGCCTTTATCGGCAGAAGAATGTAAAATGCCTCCATTGTGCTGATGTTTATATTTGAAAAATGTTTATTTCATATTATGACCGTTTTCTTTATCTGTTTAATGTAAGAGATTGGAATATTTTGTGTTCTTTCTTGACCCCGTATAGGGAGAGAGACATTTTGCTCTCTTTTTCTTCCTAACATTCACCCTCGCGGCAGAAGTCACAAGGAAGAAGTCACAAGGAAAACTATGTACAATAGGAGATATTCTGCCTCCTTTTGCTAGTGTTGTCTTGTATATACTCTATTTATTTATCAATTTAATGTACACAAATAGAGTTAAGTCCAAGTTAGAAACTATTTAGAGAAAGAAAGGAAGAGAGTTACAAGGAAATGAGGAAGCAACGACAGCTTTAAAGTCGATTCGGGATGGCATCCTTAGATGCAGGCCACTCACAGAAAGAAAAATTAGTATAGAAAAGCAAGAAGATTCCACCCTCCTCCTCTTCATCCTCCTCTCGGTGAGGTTTGGAAATAAGAAAGAAGAAAACCCTCAGCAGTTTGCAGGGAAAAAAATTGCCCAGAAATTTTATAAAACAATTGGGAACTGGGAATATACACACGATCATCAGTCACACATTTGAGCAACAATTTACTCCAGGATATCGTTTAACACTAGGTCAAAATTGCTTTTAAACGTATTGGCGGAGTTGCTGGAAACGACCTCAGGAGGAAGCCTATTCCAGCCTATTCCAGTAATTTACGATCATGTACGTGAAGAAGTTAACGCAAATGTACGTATTGTACCGTTTCGGTTAAAGTTTAAAACCGTTACTTCGAGTCGGGTTCGTGTTTAGCCTAAAAAGTTTAGATAGTCGATGTTGTCGATCTTATTTAGAAGTTTCAAAATCTGGATGAATTACTCTCTGAGACAACGTTTTTCTAAGGAATATAAATTGGCATCAGTAAGTCTACGATCGCATGATTTATGACGGACGGCCAGGATTAAATTCGTCGCTCTGGCTTCGACATTTTCAAGCGTTTTTATGTCTTTTCTCAAGGATGGGGACCAGAATTGCATAGTATACTCGAGGTGGGGCCTAACCAACGCGTTGTAGAGAGAGAAAGAGAATAATATCTTTTCTTCGGTACGAGAGATGCCGCTTAATATAACGTAGTATTTTATTACGTTACTTCTCAACTTCGACGCAGTGTTTACAAAACTTGAGATCACTGTTTATAAAAAACCTCAATCCTTTTCAAGTTGGTCGTTGCAAGTTCCTGCTCCTTGCAGTAAATAGGTTGCACATCGGTCACGGTATTCAATGTGCATTACTTTGCATTTGTTCACGTTAAAAGTCATTTGCCAAATGGTTGACCAATCCGCGAGTCTAAGTCATTTTAGATTTTCAGGATACCTTCCTCACTGCTTACACAGAGAAATGTTTTAGTCAGTTTCCTAGTCGCTCTATAAGCGTTAGTTAAACTACTATGCTCCTACTCATTTGCCCTAAGTTTACAGAAAAGTGTCACAGTCATTAGTCGTGATTACCTTTATCATACTAAAATTATCCATCATTCTTTTCACCGTGAATTGGTCAGTTTATGAGTTAAATGAATTTTATTTGCAAACTAGTCAACCGAGCAAGATGACAAACCGATAAATAAAGTCATTCAACTTTTTAACAATATCGGCCTAGTTCATTTGACAAGTAACTAAATTTTACTAGTATATCGTCTGACCAGCATACTTCGTAGTCTCAAGACTAGCTGCAAATTAACTACTTCAATTTAACGACTGGTTACAATTCTTTTAAGTCAAATAATTCACAAGCTCATTTTTGGAACTGGATGCGTCTGTTGACGCGACTAACATAGTCTTGTGACCTTAAATTTGTTTTCAGTGTACCCAGGAACCTAATGTGGTGTCACCAGCGAATTTTGAAATGGTTCTTAAAATATCAATGTCTATATCGTTTATGTAAATAATAAATAAAAGCAGTCCGATTACCGACTCCCGTGAGACGCTATTTGTTAAAGGTGCCTACTCCGAGGCCTCACCGAGAGAGAGAGAGAGAGAGACAGACAGACAGACAGACAGACAGACAGACAAAGATGTCATTTTTAACAGATGAAGGATTGCCCACTGTGAATAGTCAGTTGTATAAAATTCATTAGAAAATAAATGAATAACTATTTCGAAATTTACCATAACTTAAAATTAAGTAAAAACGAATCTTTAGAAACTTCCGGAGTAGCAGAACAGTATTGATTTGTATAATGTCGACATGCATAAGGTCAATCTAAACAATGTCGACATGCATAAGGTCGATCTAAACAATGTCGACATGCGTAATGTCGACACCAAAATTTCTGAACTTGCATAATGTCGGAAATCTTGGCCTTATGCAAACCAGTTTAAATTCATGTAAAGTTACTTTAAATTAGGTCAGGTTAGGTTCAGTTTGGTTAGGTTAGATTACATTATGTCCGGTTAGGTTACGTTAGGTTAGGTTAGGTATGTTTAGGTTAGATTAAT
Organism: Bathynomus jamesi; assembly: GCA_023014485.1. Classification (NCBI taxonomy): domain Eukaryota; kingdom Metazoa; phylum Arthropoda; class Malacostraca; order Isopoda; family Cirolanidae; genus Bathynomus; species Bathynomus jamesi. The sequence continues at coordinate 16,386 of JAJOZX010008330.1, forward strand.
CATTTTCATGGAAAATCAGAAATGTATGTATGGTTTAGAATAAGATAGATAGAATAACCTTTATTAATAATAATAAAATAAATAAATTTTTTCAATTTACAATGACATGAATAATTGTGAAGCTCGACTATTTATTTTATTTAATTTGGCCCTTAAGCTTTAGGCTTTACTGGGCTCTTATTAAAAATAAGCAGCTAGTTGTTATTAATTAATAATAATAAATAAATAAATAAGTAAATAAGTATTAATCCTAGATTTTTGTTAGTATGCCATTATTAATCGTGATTTCAACTTGGTTTTAAACAAATTTACATTCACAATATTTTTTATATCGGCATGCAAGTCATTCCATAGTGTCAATCCAATGAAAATGGATAGTTTTTGAGATGAAGACAATCTAAATTGAGATATAACAAGCTTTGATCTATTTCTGGTCTGATACGAGTGGATTTCTTGATGAGTTACAAAATATCTATTTACCCATTGCAAATTAATGATTTTGTTCTTACACTCGTAAATAAAAATAAAATGTGCCAGTTTGGTTATATCGTTGAGCTTTAGTAGGTTTCGCTCTTTAAATAATTATGCACTAGACGCAGGGGTTCCCAAATTGGTGTTCCGCGGAACACTTGTATACCGTGAGATGTGTTCCGCGGAACACAATTTGGGAACCCCAGCACTAGAGTGATCAAGGAAATCAGCATCAGATAATAACCTTATTGCTCGTTTTTGGATGACAAAGATACCATTTAATGCGTTGTTAGCGGAGTTTCCCCAAACAAGGGTGCAATATGTTATATAAGGAAGAACAAGAGTATGATAAAGAGTCAATAAAACTTGTTTAGGGACTACATTTCTAAGTTTAAACATTTCTTTTATTAGTAAAAATCATGAAATTTGTTTTACTGGTATTTAGGAAGAGTTTATTGTTGGTCAACCATTTCATTACACTGATGAATTCTGAATGAAATATATTCTTAGCTGTATTAACATCTTTGCAAGAAAAAGAGACAGTTGTATCATCTGCAAACATTATGAAGTTCAGTACATCAGATGAACGTGGAAGGTCATTTATATATAATAAAAATAACAGTGGACCCAGAACTGAACCCTGTGGCACACCATGTTTGACAAGTGCTTTAGTTGAGCAAACCTTATTTACTGATACAAAATGATATCTATTGGACAAATAACTTTTAAACCAATCACTGATTGCTCCTCTAAAGCCGTAACAATATAATTTATTAAGTAGAATATTATGGTCTATTACATCAAACGTCTTACTCAAATCCATAAATATTGATATCATTATTTATTTGTTCTCCTTAGCTATATCTACATTTTCCATAAGATTTAAAATAGCCATTTCCGTTGTTTTATTATTACAGAAGCCATATTGATTTGGAGATAATAAATTGTAGGATTCTAAATATCGCTGCATTCTACTATTTACAATTTTTTCAAAAACTATGCTGAACACAGATAATGAACACACCGGCTAGTGTAGGATGGGAATATTCCTTCGGAAATACTTTGATTGATAATTTTTGCCAAAGTTACAGATATCTTATCTTTAACAAGTTTCAATATAGGTACAGGAATGTTATGAATGTTATTTTTTGTATTTTTTAATTTACCAATAATATTCCGGACCTCAGTAGAGGTAGCAGGAACAAAAGAAAATTAATTTAGTGGGCTGGGTGGCATATATTCTAGAGGTGAGTGATCATTATTTATTAATTATGAGCGAAGCTTATCCGCTATTGAAGTAAAATGTGCATTTAAAGAGTCTGCAATAGCAGTATCATCAGTAATTTCTTTATTATCAAGATTTAATTTCTCTATTGAATTTTTCTTAATTTTTTTTCCGAGAAGATTCTTTATGGTTGTCCAAGTGTTTTTCATGTCTCCTTTATGTTTGGAAAATTGATTGTTATAATAGTTATATTTTGCAATTTTTATTATTTTAGTTAATTTGTTTCTGTATTGAGTATATTGTGTTTTAGGAATTTTGCTCTGTAATTGCAATTTGAATAATTTATCTCTGTTCTTTATTGAAGTGATAATTCCTGGAGTGATCCATGGATTTGAGACACTTTTGGGCGAAACTGTTCTTCTCCTTAAAGGAAAGCAAATATTAAAAATATGGAATAAGGTGTCACAGAAGAACTGAAACATATGATCTGGGTCATTTAAAGGTTCGTCACAGTCAAGTCGAGTATTTTCTACAGCCCTAATAAATTTTCTTTTGTTAACCTCTGAGAATATTCTGTAATCAATAGTTTTCATTTTCATTTTCATTTAGAATCCATATACTTGCATAAGGTCGACTTGGAATAAAGCTGACTTGCGTAAGGTCGACTTGGAATAAAGCTGACTTGCTTAAGGTCGAACGTCGCGTCTAGAACATTATGAAATTCAATTTTGTTCATACAATCCAAATTTCCATTTTAACTTCCCCACACTCTTAATTTTTGAGATAATATATATTAAGGAACTTTACACAGTCATCCATTATCATTTTTTTTCAAACTTTTTAGTAACAGGTTTTAGTTAATTCGACCACTGTATCGGTTCTATATCATTATACAAGGCGATTCACTAGCTGGTAGCCCTAGAGCAGTGGTCGGCGAACAGGGGTAAATTACCCCAAATGGGGTACATTTAAAACGTTTGGGGGTAATGCGTGCGGTATGAGAGACACCATATGCAACAATTTTAAGAGCAATTGGCTTGTTTTTGTTTACTTTGAAGTCTAGGGGTAATTTCATTTTACTCAAATAGATTTTTGGGTAATACCCAAAAAAGTTCCCCGACCCATGCCCTAGAGCATCGTTAATACGATACTCTGGGGCTACCAGCGAGTGAATCACCCTCATCCTTCCAACATTTTTTTATTTAATGTTTCATTCATCAAGAATTTTAAAAAGTTTTTGCTCTTGTTCATAATTAGTAATTAATTGAAATAATTAGAAATAATTACTCGCTAACAAATTAGTTTTACGTGAATGGCTTCTCGGGTAACGAGAGCTCAAATTGAATCTGACTTTAAGATAATGGCATTCAGCGAACCAAGGTCAGGATGCAACACATTTACGCGATTACCACCAAAATACGTACATACATACATACATACATACATACATACAAAATATGTATATACATATATATACATGTAAACATTCTAGTTACATATACAGGGTGAGCGAAAAGTCCCTGTGCACCTGTCCACTTCCGATACAGTGCAGGTACAGGTTCACTACACTTCTTGCAGGTGCACAGGGACTTTTCGCTCACCCTGTATATATATATATTATATTATATATATACTGTATATGCATATTGTTATGCCTGACTTACAGAATTTCTTGATTGTTACATATACATTTGGACAACTGACAGGTCGATTAAGGATGAAGACGTATGCCTACAGGAATAATATGCGGGGTTCATTGATGTAGTCTCTCTCTCTCTCTCTCTCTCTCTCTCTCTCTCTCTCTCTCTCTTTCTATATACAATATATACGCTTCGAGTAACTTTCGGTATGTCTGTGTAAATTTAACAGTTAAATTAGGGGTACTTTTAAAATAACAACTAAATCAGTTAATTAACTCCAGTACATATAAATTTAACTACCTAATTACCTAATTACTATCATTAAATTATGATTATGACATTAATTAGTATTTAAATATATACAAATATAAGAAATATATAAATGAAGAGAAAACTTTTAAATGTAACCGGTTTTTCTAATTGGGATTCGGATGTTAATAACATTTGAAAATAGTTTTTTTCTCGTGTTAATTAACTTCAGTTTGGTCCGTTACTGGATGTAAATAGTATGAATGAGTTTCTATTTACAAATGTTGCGGTGTTTCTTTTCTTTGGTCTCACACGCGTTCAACTTGCTAGATCAGGGGTTTTCAACCGGGGTTACGTGTACCCTTAGGGGGTATATATTAGATTTTTTTTTATGGGTACACAGTGAGCTGACAGAATACATGTTCTTTTCATTTTCCTTTCTTTCAAAACATTTCAACAATGTAAGTTAATAATTGTGTATGTATATTACAGTCAATCTGTGAAACTAGTCATTTCACGTAATGCCTAAAAATTTCAGGCATTTCGCGTAATTCGATTAAGCGATTAACGATTTCGTGAAAGTTAGGTTAGATTAGGTTAGGTTAGGCTAGGTTAGTAATGCGTATTACCTATGTTTAAGGGGCAATCGAATTACGCGAAATGCCTAAAAATTTTAGGCATTACGTGAAATGACTGGTTTCACAGATTGACTATAACATATATATATATATATATATATATATATATATATATATATATATATATATATATATATATATATATATATATATATATATATATAGTGTACGCGGTGGAGACAAGATTGAAAACCCTTGCACTAGATGGTATATGGTGAGTTACCGTGAGTATGAGGAGACTGATTTCTTTACCCACATGAACGGTTTACCCGTTTGAGGGTTAGTAAGTTTTTACAGTAAACTGGTACAATTCCCATAAAATAATTAGAAAAATAAGATAGTAAAAAAACAGTTAAAATTTTATCATTATAAAACCTTTGATTTATGCAAAACAGGTGTGAAATGCAATAACAAATGTCAATAAACGCCATTTGAATGTCATCGTAATTATTGTATAAAATATATTCAATATGATATTGTTATTAGCATTATTGTCACCATTTATTGCCATCATTATTATTACCATTTATTGCCATCATTATTGTCACCATTTATTTTAAAAATAAATAAAAAAAGAAGTGGCTGATGATAAAAAAAAGGAAAAAGACAAAGGACGGGTGTGTTACCAAAACCTTCCCTGGTTCTGCCTTAATGTGTACACTAAATATGATACAAATTACCATAGCCGTTTAGGCGTGTATATACGAATATAGAACATCAAACATCAGACAGACATCATCTCATATATATATATATATATATAATTATATATATACTTAGTTATGAGAGTTCAAATTCCTCCTACATTCAAATTCCTCCTATATTTTCGTCGGTTCTAGGACAGTTCATGCCAGGACAGCTCATACCAGGACAACTTATACCCAGACAACTCATACCCGGACAACTCATACCTAGGACAACTCATACCTAGGACAACTCATACATAGGACCAGAAAAAAAAATGAAAAATTAATGAAAACATTTATTTTGTAAAATTAAAAATTAAATTTAAACATTTAGAATTCATGTAAGTTATTAATGAAAACATTTTGAAATAAAAACATTTATTTTTAAAATTAATGAAAACATTTATTTTGTAAAATTAAAAATTAAATTTAAACATTTAAAATTCATGCAAGTTATATGAAACAGCCTTCAAAAAAGACATTTTGTCGGAAGAATTGTAGTTTTCAAGCAGTTTTATCAACCGCTTGGTGCACTCTTTGTAAACTTTTTTGGAATTAATATCAACTCCCCGCTCGAAATCAACTTTTTTCTTCTGTGCCAAAGTCGCCTCCTTCTTCAGTGTAGTTATTAATTTCCAAATATTTGAATGCTGGCATGAAACAGAACTTTGCATGACATTGTGAAACCCTTCAAGGCTATTATTAGTTCGAGCCATGTCATTTAAAGTTCTCTCTGAAATATTCCACAAATTCCTGTGGTAAATTGTCGTCGTCGGCCAGCTCTTCGAATGCAACAATAACATCAGTCACTGGTAAAAAGGCAAGTGCTGTAAAGCAAATTCATCTTTCGACGAAATTCTTCATTCGTGTTATATCTGACTTTATGACCTAGCTCGACAATTTTTCGGTAGAGATTTTCAGAAAAATGAAATAAACAACCTGTTAGGTCTATGTCAGGAAATCTTGAAATTAGGCTATTCATAGGGGCTTTTTCGAAGTCCATCATATAGCTTTTAGGCTGAATATCAGGCTGAAGAGCAACTAGCTTGGAAAACAACCGATCATATGTTGTTTCCTGCTTATTGGGCAACAACGCGAAAACTCTAGGCACACTAAAGTGACCTGTTTGAATGTGGATTGTATACAGTTGGAAATATATGGAAGGACAAACTTTAACTGTGCCATCGCCCGCCCAGTTAGGGAATTTAACCAGATCATCTAGTCCTGTTGATGAAGCAAAGATTAACAATCGTTCCTCATCTTCTACCCCTGAATCATATTGTAGAAAGGGTTCCCCTGATTCGAGTTTGCAATACTCTACCGGAATGCTAAAACCGCATCTCTCTGATGGAATCGGGGGAGCACTGCTATTTAGTTGTCGTCAACGACGAATATTGCGCCTCAGACTCGATGTTGATGGCAGTTGGGCCAATGCATCATCCCGCAGAGAAGAACATTCGGTCGCAATCACTGATCTTGCTGTCTCCTGTGACGAAAAGGCATTTACTTTTATAGAACTGAAGACGATTCGCGATTTTATTCCAGCCGCATCAGAGCTGTGATGTTCTCAGTTGAAGCTAATTTTTAATGAGTCATCCACAGCCATCGTCTGAACACGTGCCTACATTCTTTACTTCACCATATCCAAAATATTCTTGACTTATCTGCATTTCGTCTGTGAAAATTATATACATAATTGTTGTCATCCACTAGCTTATTAGCACCACGCTGAGACTTCAAATAACATGGCATGTTGAGGGCTAATATAATTGGTAATCACTACAATGGTTGAACACGTTCACGGGTCGAACACTAACTGTTTTAGAAATTTGATAATAAGTAGTAAGAAACCTATCCCGAAGATAAATAAGATTTAGGTTGGTTGGATTAATTTTAAATGCATTGGTTGGTTGGTTTAATTTAGGTTGGTTGATTAAAAATAGGTTATATAATTTTGTTAAATGCATCTTATTTCTAAATTTTTTATTTTGAGTTGTCCTAGGTATGAGTTGTCCTAGGTATGAGTTGTCCTAGGTATGAGTTGTCCGGGTCTGAGTTGTCCGGGTCTGAGTTGTCCGGTATAAGTTGTCCGGTCTGAGTTGTCCGGGTCTGAGTTGTCCGGTATAAGTTGTCCGGGTATGTGTTGTCCTGGTATGAGCTGTCCGGTCACGATTTTCGTCGGTGATCGTTAAAGGGAAATTACATGTTACGTCTTTTGTGTTTCGAAATTTTTAATCATTTACGTTTGCATTAAGGTAGGGAGGAGTTCATTAAAATGTTTGGAGAATGCGCTCATTTGTCTTATACAACGATTATTTTTTGGAATTTCATTCGCGTTAGGATTTTAATTAAAAAACTCGAAATCAAGTTCCTGCTACGTTTTGCTACCTTAGGATTTTACACACCCAGTTTTTTTTGTTTTTTTATTTTATTTTAGGTTAGGTTAGGTTTAGTTATCTTAACTTAACCTAACATAACATAACCTAAATTGAACTAAAAAAAAAATCTCCTACAACAAGGTAGTAGCTATTTTGCGTGTAGGAGGAAAGTGATACAAAAGATAGCACTGGATAGGATCGAAAGTAACTATTAGCTATATTACGTAACTATATTATGTAACTCTTAGCTATATTATGTAACTATATATGTTATATTACACACAAACCGTGCATGGAACAAGGAACTCTTCTGGGAAATAAAGTTACTATTGTTCGCTATAGTTCGAATAAGTAATGGTAAATGACAAATACTATAGTTTTCCTTTTTCATGATGGAAGGTCCAACGTGGGCAACGGGTTACTCGCAAAGAGGCCCCAAAATATAGCTTTCCTCACCAGCTATCTGCCAAGCAGATAGGATCCAGCTTTGGGACAGGATCTAGGGTCCCTAGATCCTGTTCCAAAGTGAGGGAAGCTATATTTTGGGGCCTCTTTGTGAGTTAGGCCTTCCATCATAAAAAAGAAAAACTACAGTATTTGTCAGTTACTATTACTTATTCGAACTATAGTGGATTTAATTTCATTAAATCCAGAAGAGTTCCTTGTTCCATGCACGGTCTGTTCATCAAGAGTCCCCAATGAGTAGGCTGACCATACGTACCGTTTTGAACGGGACAGTACCGTTTTGTATGGGTTTTTGTATGGGTTCTGTCACTGAAGAATAATTGTAAGCTCAATATGTTTATGTACTTACTTTTTCATGAATACAGAATATTACATAATCCCCGTCCCTTTTTTGCCATCCCAATGTCCCGTTTTTGTCTCAAGGAAATATGGTCAGCCTACCAATGAGTGACTGTTGATGATTTTAAAAACAAATTAATCATCAGTAGTGTTCGATGGCTGACCGTTCATAATCTCGATGAAAATTCTAATCTCAGTGTGTAGTTTGAGGGGGAAGATTTATCTCCTGATATGAAAATATGGGAGAATTCGAAACGTTTTTAAAATGTTATAATAAATGAGTTATAGAGAAATTTACAGTATAAAATAAGACATGTAAATAAATTGAGTGAAACTAATAGAATATAATACCAGAAAACAGTAAATTTACAGTAATTATACATTCAAACTTTACGCTCTTGTAGGGTCTCTTTAAATCTGTCAAATATGACATCATTAAAACAGAAGTCACCTAATTCACAGCACGACACGGAAATTAATTAATAATTAATAAACTACATTAAATTCAATTTAATTGGGTAATCAAAATTAATAAAGATACAATCGATACAAGCGTAATACAGTTGTAATGAATGCCATTAATTAATACCCGACTAAGGACCATTTTTGCAGTGTAAATTTGCGAGTCTTGAGTAGAAGTGCACGTTCATACAGCATAAGTCAACATACGGTTATTCCTTGCTTTTATATACATACCTTCTATCCTTGTAGAGTTCCACGCGCCGACCTCTCATCATGCGAAGGTAGGGTTCGTGGCCCCCACCTCTAGAATTGGGTTGGTGAAGGAGAGAGTTGCTTTCTTGAGATCTCCATCTCATATAGCCAGGTACACCAGCTCATCTGGGATTGTCCTTAGCCAGTTGTCTAGTCTTCTTTTGAAGATTTCTATACCTACGCCGTTCGTGTTCCGAATTTTTTTGGTTATCTAGTTAGTCTTGGTTTTTTGAACAAAGCTATTTTCCTTCAGAATTGAGGATGTTCCTTGTCTAACCTTTAGTTTGGGAACACTATACATTCTGCCCTTCCTATTTTTTCAGTGTTATTTTGATGGGTATACAGTCCCATTTGAGACTGGGAACTAGTTTTCCCTTTATTTTTCCATGTATAAATTATGGTATACCCTTTTTCTTCTTCTTCTTCTTTCCAACGAATATAGATTTAATTTACGTAATGCTTCCCAGTAATTAATTTGGTTCTTTGGCTGTGAAATTTCTCTAAATTTCTCCAAACGGACTAATTTCTCCCTTTTTATCTTAGGGCGTTAAGACTATGTTCTCTGTAAAGTATTCCAGTTTTGGTATGATCAGTATTTAAAGCCTTACACTCTTGCCCCGTCTTTTAAAGGTTCTCAGTTCCATTTTTTTATTGTTATATTGTTTGGGGTCTCAAATTTCGGGTCGTCGATCATTATAACTTCCAAATGTTTTGTTTCTGCGTTTCTCCGAATTTCTTGCTAATTGAGGCATAGAAGTCTATCAATTTTTCCTAATTTTTTCCGTATCTCCTCTTTTCAAAGAGCAGAAAATTTTCGGGTTAAATTTCATATTGTTGTCATCTGACCATTTCTATATTGCGTTTATGTTCATTTGTAATGCCTCTATATATTCCGAGTTTTGAATTTTTCAACTAATTCTTGTATCAACCAGGAAAGTGATACAACAAGTGATACAACAAGTGATACAACAAGACTGCTAGAATCTTCCTTACGACATATACCGAACTTGGAGGGAACCCAAATGGTGAACTTGGAAACACGAAGAAATATGTAAGAAATGATTGCATTAAAACGTTCAGTAACAATTTGTGCGTTACCGACTCGTAGTTATCGTATTATAGTATATCAATTCTTATCAGCCGTAAAGATAAAATTCAAAAATCTTCCTTCTCATTTCTTCAAACATTATTTTCCTTTGGTTCATCACATCTTTTTTTTTTCTTTTTTCTTTATCTTTTCATTTCTCCAATCTTCTTCGTCTCTCTGTTTCTTCCTTCAGTTCTATTACAGTATGTTCACTCGTTTCTTGCTTAATGAATTGGCGAATCACAGGTTTTATATAGGTTTTTGGATCAAATGTAGAATTCGGACCCCAGCCTTCTTTAGTTAGCTTTATAAGGCTAACTAACGAAAATATCACGACCTAACCTAACCAATCGTTAGGTTAACTGTACGCCCTTGACGATTGGTTAGGTTAGGTCATGATATTTTCGTTAGTTAGCCTTATAAAGCTAACTAAAGAAGGCTGGGGTCCGAATTCTACATTTGATCCAGGTTTTTTGCCCAAGTGATTAGTTAATACCCGAAAAGTAGCCATAGCTTCGTTATTTGGGATCGAACCTACTTTTCCGCCCATTGTATCCCACTGTTTGTAATCGATAGTATCTCCAATCGTAAACTTGACAATATCCTTAAAATAAGGAAAATGGTACATTACACATAAAATTATTCATACGTACATTTACTCTCTTCTGCCAATAAACGTTCTCATTAGTATTATCATTATTATTATCATTACCATCATCATTATTATTATTATTATCATCATCATCATCATTATTATTATTATCATTATCATCATTACGAGAATTTTACGAGAATTTTACGGGTAACGAAGAGGGTTTGAGACTGGTTGAGTTTATGGACGATAACTTTTTACGACAGATAGTTACCGAACCAACGCGCGGTGATAATATCTTAGATTTGGTGATGACGAACGGCGAGAATATAGTCGAAGGTTTAGAAGTAGGCGAGAGTTTAGGATGTAGCGATCATCAAATTCTTAGGTTTAAGTTATTGATAGAAAACACTCAGGATATTAACGTAATAGAAGTCCCTGATTTTCGTAGGGCTAATTTTGATAGTTTTGCTGATAGGATGAGAGTAGTGGACTGGGATAACTTATTTATGGGTAATGATACAAATTTGCGTTGGGTGGCGTTTAAAGAAAGTTTTAGGAATATTGAAAGGGAGTTTATTCCTCGTAGGCCCAAGCGCGTTAGAAATCGTGGTAGGCCGAAGTGGTGGACTAGGGAAGTAGGCGAGTTCATAAACGAGCGTAATAGAGCGTATAGACTTAACAAGCGCAATGGCCAGGTAGCTAACTTTAATAGATATATCGAGCTTAGACGTCAGGTTAAAAGATCAGTTAGGAATGCTAAGCGTAATTTAGAGATAGTTATAGCTGCGGATAGTAAACATAATCCAAAAAAGTTTTTTGAATACGTAAATAATCGTAAGCCGGTAAAGGATAACATAGGCCCTCTAGTGGATGTAAATGGCGCTTTGGCTTCTGACGCTCAGGCGATGGCGGGTATTTTCAATAACTTTTTTGCGACAGTTTTTACCGTAGAGGACGTAAATAATGTCCCAGACGTTGACGATATCGTTCCATTTAGTAGCGAGACTATTTTAGATGAAATAACTGTTTACGAGGCTGAGATTGCGCATTATATCGATAGGCTAAAAGTTAGCAAGGCTCCAGGCCCTGACGCTTTTTATCCTAGACATTTGAAAGATTTGAAAGACGTCATCGTAGGCCCCTTAGCGAAGATTTTTAATCAGTCACTCGAAACGGGGATTATTCCTGAAGACTTCAAATTAGCTAACGTCACGCCTATTTTTAAAAAAGGCGACCGCGCGGTAGCTAGCAATTATAGGCCCATTAGCTTAACGTCAATTGTCGGTAAACTTTTGGAATCCGTAGTTAGGGATCGTATTATCGATCACTTAGAAAGTAGGGTTTGATTAATAGTAGTCAGCACGGGTTTCGACGCCATAGGTCTTGTTTAACTAATTTGTTAGAATTTTATAACGAAATAGTGCGCGAATACGATAGGCATAGAGCAGCTGACGTTATTTATTTAGATTTTAAAAAGGCGTTCGATACAGTTCCGCATAGGAGATTAATTGCGAAGGTTAAAGCGCACGGTATACGCGGTCAGGTAGCTAACTGGTTAGAAGAATGGCTTCGTGCTAGGAGTCAGAGGGTCGTAGTTAATGGTAGTGAATCGGGGTGGTTAGATGTAGGTAGCGGTGTCCCACAGGGTTCAGTGTTAGGCCCATTGTTATTCGTAATTTACATTAACGACATAGATGTAGGATTGACTAGTAACGTTTCAAAATTCGCGGACGATACTAAAATAGGCGGTAAGGTTGTTAACGAGGACGATAGAAATAGGATCCAAGTCGATGTAAATAGGATTATGGAGTGGACGGATAAGTGGCAGATGCAATTTAACGTAGATAAATGTAAAGTTTTGCATATAGGTTCTCGCAACAATAATTACGCGTACACGATGGATGATAGGGAGTTAGCGAGCGTTGACGAGGAAGTAGATTTAGGCGTACGCGTAAATAAAGATTTAAAGGTTAGGAACCAGTGCCTGGAGTGTTGCGCAAAAGCTAATAGGATGTTAGGCTTCATAGCGCGTAACTTCGAATTTAAATCGAAGGATATTATATTGCCCCTTTACAAGTCCCTAGTCAGGCCTCATTTAGAATATGCAGTTCAGTTTTGGTGCCCGTACTTGCGTGAGGATATTGATAGGTTAGAAAGGGTTCAGCGTCGTGCCACGAAACTTATTCCGTCATTGCGCAATAAGCCTTATGAAGATAGGATTAAAGAGTTAGACTTGTATTCACTCGCAACTAGAAGATTAAGGGGGAGCTTATTGAAGTTTTTAAAATCGTCAATAACGTCGATAACGTAAATTTTGATAAATTGTTCACTTTCGATAATAGTAATACTCGCAATAACGGATTTAAGTTGCGTGGCAGACGTTTCATTACTAATATCGCTAAAAACTTCTTTACGTTTAAAGTAATTGATAAATGGAATAATCTTCCCGCGTCAGTCGTTCATTCTACCAGCGTTAATGTGTTTAAGAACCGTCTTGACAGACATTTTAAAAATATTAACGTTGTTTAAAATTAAAAAAGAAAGTTAACAACAGGAGCTCTGGTGGTGGTGCTCGAGGATGAGTCTGTTGACGATGAATGCCAGCTTGTGACATGCCAGCGTGTGATGCCAGCAATAAAATTATTAAAAAAAAAAAAAAAAAAATTAGACTAACACGAATGTAGATGTAGCTCATAGCGTAAACTAACCCACTTTTTGTTTAACTTTACACTCTTTTCTTGCATGTTTGTAGTTTGCATGGTATGATAGTGAGTTAAGACTGTTTGCATGGTTTGTAAGTGTTCTTATTTTACTTCTTTTCATCTTTCACCCCTATCCTATTTTCTCCGACTATTTTTCTGACTTGTCGGCAGTGGCCGGCGGATGATGATGGTGAGACCTTTTTCCTCTTTTTCTGAATGAATGTTAACCCACGAATGATAGGTGTTGCTCCTTACTTAACCCCTTATTCTCTTCTCTTAACCCCCTACTCTTTCCTTTCTCTCGGGCTAGCCTTAGAGTGGATCTTAGGGTCTTTGTTAGCCTTAGCTTCTGTAGATCTGTAGATCATCATCATTATTATTATCATTATCATTATCATCATCATTATTATTATTATTATCATTTTCATTATCATTATTATTATTATTACCATCATCACTATTATTATTATCATTATCATCATCATCATTATTATTATTATCATTATCATTAGCGTTCTATGTAAAGCTACTCGTACTTCATTCAGACAAAGTGAACTGCAGAACGACCGTATTGTATCAAGCGTAGAGCCAATACATGATGAGTAAATTGGAATTGATTGAATTTGCATTCAATGAAAAGCTTTTAGTTACGAACTCAATAAAACTTTTTTTTTCAGAAACTTCACAAATGTATTTTAAAAGGAATTCGTTAATTGTTTATCTATTCTCGAAACAAAGTCATTAGAAAATTCTGTCAAAGAAAACAGCCTAAAACCGAAAAACTGAAGGTTTAACAAGGCCATTGAAAAATCAACACTGCCAATACAATATATAACTATACACACACATACACAATATATATACTGTACAGTATATATACTGTGTGTATATATATATATATATATATATATATATATATATATATATATATATATATATATATATATATACAGGAGGGGCGGTAAGAAGGTAATGCCTCTTATTTTGTTTTTCACTAAATATAATTTCAATTACAATGAAAATTAGAGGGAATATGCATACATACGTGTATATGGAATATGCATGCATACGTGGCAACTATAAAGTAAATATATATATATATATATACACGAGTATAAAGTAAATATAAACTGAAAAATAAGAGACATTACTTTCGTACTGACCCTCATATATATATATATATATGTTATAATGTTATAATGTTTCAGACCAACAAAGACCCTAGGATCCACTCATGGCTGGTCTACCTAACTGTGTTCGTAATCGTGTATTGTGTATGTCCTCCGTGGTGGCGGAGGGGACCTACAATTTTACGTGGGTTCCGAACCACAAGAACATAAGAAATTTATGTAAAAACCGCCGGTAAATTGCAACGACCAATTTTTACGAAACTAAATAATTATCAATTTAAAACTAATTAATTATCGATTTAAAACTAAAGATAGAATCTCTGGATCCAGAGGATCAAGTCATAATAGACTACTATCCACAAATATGTTACACTCTATATCTATTTATAACGGACATGCAAATATATCAGATCCAAAGAATCCAGTCAATTTCATTACGGTATCCATCAAGTCACGGTCCATATCGATTGCGGACCAAGTCAAAATTTACAACCATATACATTACAATATATACCCTTACGAGGAAAAGTGTAGGTGTGGCTGTAAAGACTGTACAGTAATGTAGAAATGTGTGTGCACCCATTATGGGTCTCCCATTTAAAGGTGTTTGTGGGGCAAGTGAAGATCATGAGTTTTTCAATACCTCACAGTACTATGGGGGGCACCGCTCGGCAGAGGAATCTCTTCAAATGGGGTGTGTAAGGACAGAGAGTATCCCCTAACCCAAGACGCTGCCTCCCTATATCCCACAACACTGGTGTTGAGCTGTGGGATCTATCCCCACAAAACCTTAATTTTACTACCTTAAACTATACCCTTTCTATCAACATGCGCGTCTAATCGATTTTTAAACATGTTTATAGACGTGCTACTAATTACTTCTACCGGCAAACTATTCCAGCTATTTACTATTCTATGCTTAAAAAAGTTTTTCGCAACTGCTGTCTCGAACCTTCTACTTGTCAACTTACACCCGTTATTTCTAGTCCTATTATATTGAGATATTTGGAAAAAGCTATCTCTATCTACGTTATCAAACCCATTCATAATTTTGAAAACCTGGATTAGATCACCCCTTAACCTCCTAGTCTCGAGAGTAGTCAATTTCAACTCCTTAAGCCTATCCTCGTACGACTTTGACCTAAGAGACAGAATCATCTTAGTTGCTCGTCTTTGAACTCTTTCGATTTTGTCTATATCTTTGCGCATATGCGGATTCCAAAATTGGACCGCGTACTCCAAATGGGGTCTAACTAATGATTTATAAAGAGGAACTATAATATCGCGCGATTTGTACTCAAAATTTCGAGCTATAAAACCTAACACTTTGTTCGCCTTATTGACCGCTGCTGTACTTTGTTTCGCTACTTTTAAATCACCAGTGACTATAACTCCTAAATCTTTTTCCTGTTCTACGCTTGTTAAATCTTTCCCTGACATACTATACGCAAAATTACCGTTACGCGAACCTATATGCAAAATTTTGCACTTATCCACGTTAAATCTCATTTGCCATGTGACTGACCAATCAACGATTTTATTCAGATCTTCCTGAATTTTACCTCTATCTTCGTCATTAATCGCCCTACCACCCAGCTTCGTGTCATCCGCAAACTTTGAAACTGTTTGAAACTCGAAGCCTGTGTGCTAAAGCGAATATGACCATAAGGAACTTTCGATTCTGTACAAGTGAAACTAAAGACACTCCCTTTCGTACTTTCTGCAGTATTATATACGGACAGCAACTGTGGGTGAATTATAAAAAAGGTTCTGGCAAAACCCTAAATTTGTTGTACAACAGGTCTTTTAGATTCTTACATAAATTACCCCCGAGATGCTCACCTTCGCAAATGCTTGCTACCCGCAATGTCCCGAGCTTCCCGGAGGTAACAAGACGTGCTCAATACAGTCTAATGCAAAGAATTAAAAAATCAACCAACCCGATCATCCAAACTATCCATGAGTCCTGCCATTTTATCCTCTAAGCTATGGACTTCTTGGTACGAAAACGTCTGTCTGTAGCTCCACTTAACTTCGACATTACAATATTATTTCTAATCAATTGTATATATTCCCATCCTTAGTATATGAACTGTCATTGTATTAATAATATTTGTCATATGGACTATAGTCTGCCAATAAACCTTTTCATTTTCATATATATATATATATATATATATATATAATATATATATATATGATGAATAAACCACGAAGGAAAGGAAACACAAAATGGTGCTCAAGCGCTTTCGTCTAATGACATCCTCAGGAACACTGAAGTACATAAAAGGGGTACAGCCTATATATAGGTTACAGAAAGAAAAAAAGAAAAATAAATAATATATATATATATATGCAATAAACGGAGAAGTAAAAATAAAAATTGAAGGATTATCAGAGAGGCATACAGATTTGTAAGGAAAAAATATCGATTTTTAGCACAAGATCAAATAATTATAAAAATACAAATTTATACTGGAAATCTGCCCGGGTTTTAACACTCTGCCTTTTTTGGTTAAGTTTCGATGTATATAAAAATAAAATGAAATTAAAAGTTAATAAAGTAGCATACAAGTTTACCAAAGATTTAGCGTTCTACCCTTCTTATCTAAATCTGTTTTGAAGGAATTCAAAACAACAGGATCGAGTTGAAAAAGACCTTTGCTTATGTTGAAGTTATTTGAAAGTTGGATAATGGCAGACTCAAGAATATTTCTATTAACAATGTTGCTAGAGTGGAATAAAACTGAAGCATTATTCCAATCAATACAGTGGGATAACTCTGACAAATGGACAAAAAGGGCACTGGACAACTGTCCTGTTCTAACGGAATATTGATGCTGTTTTATACGTGTGTGCAAATCCTTTCCCGTCTGACCTATGTAAAAGGAATCACATTGTTTACACCCAATTTTATAGATAATGCCTGAATTATTGGTAGGGCTATTTTTTACTATGATATTTTTCACAATATTGTTATATGAAAATACTACATTAATATCCAAAAGTTTAAGTACATTAGCAATGCCTAAAAAGCCCGGGAAAAATGGAAGTACTAAAATATTTTTTGACAAAGTACGAGTGTTATTATTGACACGATAGAAAGTTCGTTTTGCCTTGTTGAGACAAGATTCCATAAACGCAGATGGATAACACAGATCACTTCCAATACCGTTGATTTTTTCCAATTCGGCATCGATGTATTCCGGACTGGCGATCCTAAGGGCGCGGAGAAACATTGATGAAAAAATGGCCTTCTTAGTGGGGGTGGCATGTCCCGAGTAAAAGTGTACGTAGGACAAATTGTTTGTTGTTTTCCGATAGATACTAAACTTAAAACCTGGGCTTTCCCTATGTACACGCACACCCAAAAATGGGAT
Organism: Bathynomus jamesi; assembly: GCA_023014485.1. Classification (NCBI taxonomy): domain Eukaryota; kingdom Metazoa; phylum Arthropoda; class Malacostraca; order Isopoda; family Cirolanidae; genus Bathynomus; species Bathynomus jamesi. Next base: position 34,085 of record JAJOZX010008330.1, read on the forward strand.
TGAATTGTCTTGTTCCACTTCTAAAGTAAACTTAATGGAGGGGACTTGATCATTTAACTGAAGGAGGAAGTTATCCAGGTCACGATTCATGGGCCAGATACACAAAATATCGTCGACGTACCGCAACCAAGGGATGCCAACCCCCAGGATTCTCGGAATGTAAGTAATTTCGAAAAACTCCATATAAATATTGGAGAGGAGGGGCGATAAGGGGTTGCCCATGGCCATCCCAAAAACTTGTTGATAATACTCGTTATTGAAAGTGAATTTACAGTCTTTGATGCAAAGCTTAATAAGTTCCAAAACAATGTGTGAAGGTAGTGGCAGGTCATACTTATGTAATTCTTGGGAGAGAAAGTCAAGCATATCGTCAATCGGCACTTTTGTAAACAATGAACAAACGTCAAAACTGATCAATCTATCGTTAGTTTCAGTACGTGCATTATTCAATTTTTCAGTAAGATCCATGGAATTTTTTACATGTGAATCAGAGATAGTTCCGAGAATGGGGGACAAGACTTTGACAAGCCATTTGGAGAGTTTATAGTAATAGAGCCCACCGAGCTAATAATAGGGCGTATAGGGTTGCCAGGTTTGTGGGTTTTAATAAGACCGTAAAGGTAGGGCAGAGAAGGTGAAGTGGACATGAAAAGCGGATTAAGTCCTTATGATCTTTGAGAATGCGTTTCAAGCCACTATTAAATGATTTGATGACGTCATCCTGCGGGTTCTTCCTAAGTTTGCTGTATGTGGCGGGGTCCTGGAGAAGCTCGTTCATCTTTCCGATGTAGTCCACTTTGTCCATAATAACTATGGTGTTAGCCTTGTCTGCTTTAGTAATATGGAGCTCCCCATCTTTTTTTAATTGTGAGAGGCTATTGCGAAAACGTTTAGGAAAGTTATCTTCGTAATTACCATTCGCCGCACTATAAACGAGGCCTTTAACTATGTTAAACAAATACTGAGGGAGATTACACTGTTTTTCAAAACACGCGAGACTGTAACAAATTTGTAAAGCCGAAGGTTTTTTAACAATAAAAAAGGACATACCATATCCAAGGGCACTTTTTGCATCGTCACTAATGTTTTTCGAAGAAAGGTTCAAAACACACTTTGAGCTTGCTTTTTTACTCCACTGACTATTTCGAATGAGACTTTTAATTTTTCGATCCAAAATATTACGAAGTGAAGTAGTTCTCCGACGCAACTCGTTGTAAATTTCATCAAACAAAGGTTGGATCCACGGTTGGGGAATAATGGTTACAAAATTATGTTTGGCGATGTTTAAATTTTTGAAGGCGGACCACTTCATGTCCACTTCACCTTCTCTGCCCTACCTTTACGGTCTTATTAAAACCCACAAACCTGGCAACCCTATGCGCCCTATTATTAGCTCGGTGGGCTCTATTACGTATAAACTCCCCAAATGGCTTGTCAAAGTCTTGTCCCCCATTCTCGGAACTATCTCTGATTCACATGTAAAAAATTCCATGGATCTTACTGAAAAATTGAATAATGCACGTACTGAAACTAACGATAGATTGATCAGTTTTGACGTTTGTTCATTATTTACAAAAGTGCCGATTGACGATATGCTTGACTTTCTCTCCCAAGAATTATATAAGTATGACCTGCCACTACCTTCACACATTGTTTTGGATCTTATTAAGCTTTGCATCAAAGACTGTAAATTCACTTTCAATAACGAGTATTATCAACAAGTTTTGGGATGGCCATGGGCAACCCCTTATCGCCCCTCCTCTCCAATATTTATATGGAGTTTTTCGAAATTACTTACATTCCGAGAATCCTGGGGGTTGGCATCCCTTGGTTGCGGTACGTCGACGATATTTTGTGTATCTGGCCCATGAATCGTGACCTGGATAACTTCCTCCTTCAGTTAAATGATCAAGTCCCCTCCATTAAGTTTACTTTAGAAGTGGAACAAGACAATTCAATCCCATTTTTGGTGTGCGTGTACATAGGGAAAGCCCAGGTTTTAAGTTTAGTATCTATCGGAAAACAACAAACAATTTGTCCTACGTACACTTTTACTCGGGACATGACACCCCCACTAAGAAGGCCATTTTTTCATCAATGTTTCTCCGCGCCCTTAGGATCGCCAGTCCGGAATACATCGATGCCGAATTGGAAAAAATCAACGGTATTGGAAGTGATCTGTGTTATCCATCTGCGTTTATGGAATCTTGTCTCAACAAGGCAAAACGAACTTTCTATCGTGTCAATAATAACACTCGTACTTTGTCAAAAAATATTTTAGTACTTCCATTTTTCCCGGGCTTTTTAGGCATTGCTAATGTACTTAAACTTTTGGATATTAATGTAGTATTTTCATATAACAATATTGTTTAAAATATCATAGTAAAAAATAGCACTACCAATGATTCAGGCATTATCTATAAAATTGGGTGTAAACAATGTGATTCCTTTTACATAGGTCAGACGGGAAAGGATTTGCACACACGTATAAAACAGCATCAATATTCCGTTAGAACAGGACAGTTGTCCAGTGCCCTTTTTGTCATTTGTCAGAGTTATCCCACTGTATTGATTGGAATAATGCTTCAGTTTTATTCACTCTAGCAACATTTTAATAGAAATATTCTTGAGTCTGCCATTATCCAACTTTCAAATAACTTCAACATAAGCAAAGGTCTTTTTCAACTCGATCCTGTTGTTTTGAATTCCTTCAAAACAGATTTGATAAGAAGGGTAGAACGCTAAATCTTTAGTAAACTTGTATGCTACTTTATTAACTTTTAATTTCATTTTATTTTTATATACATCGAAACTTAACCAAAAAGGCAGTGTTAAAACCCGGGCAGATTTCCAGTATAAATTTTTATTTTTATAATTCATTTGATCTTGTGCTAAAAATCGATATTTTTTCCTTTCAAATCTGTATGCCTCTCTGATAATCCTTTAATTTTTAATTTTTATTTTTACTTCTCCGTTTATTGCATATATATATATATATATATATATATATATATATATATATATATATATATATATATATATATATATATATAGATATGTATGTATGTATATATATATATATATATATATATATATATTATATTATTTATTTTTCTTTTTTTATTTCTGTAACCTATATATAGGCTGTACCCCTTTTATGTACTTCAGTGTTCCTGAGGATGTCATTAGACGAAAGCGCTTGAGCACCATTTTGTTTTCTTTCCTTCGTGGTTTATTCATCATAAATATTTTTCACGTGTTACTTTCGTGAAATAATTTTCATATATATATATATATATATATATATATATATATATATATATATATTAACTTTAATGATAACAAAGTCGTTGCTGATATTAATGATAATGATAACAGAAAACTAATGGAATCCTCCTATCTTAAAAACACTGATAATTTTAATAGTAATAAAGTATCGTTTTACTTGGATGATTTTACGCTTAATATTTTAAAGTTTGTTTCTTGGCTGAAGGGCAACAACAACCAACCACTTTAGTGTTGGTTGTCTTTTCTTTTTAAATTTTATCGTTTTTATAGTTACTTCATTCAGTTTTAATACATCTAACAGCCACTTCCTTTTACCATTTTCCTTCGAATTGAAAAAGGACCCCATTACACGAGTTGAAAACGCTATTTGGAGATCTTATTTATATTCTCTTGTGGATTTTTAATTTTCTAAAACTTTTCTGCAGTTTTTGCACTTTTACATAATCTGAAAATATGGTACCCGACGTTATAAGAATTTTTATCTCGAAGCTTTTAAGACCTTTTCCGAACTGAAAATGGGTCCATTATATGGACTGGAAATGTTGTTCTAATTTTATTTTGTTTTCTTTTTGCCGGTTTTTAATTATATATACGTGTACAGTATAATATATGTGTGTGTGTGTGTGTGTGTGTGTGTGTGTGTGGTGTGTGTGTGTGTATAATATATAGGTGATTTTTTTTTTTTAAACATCTGACACTTTAAAAAATATGTATTTTTTTTATTAACTGAAATAAAAGAATGAAACTTTTACTGTATTTTCTCTAGAGGAGGGGAATTAATTCCCTAGTGCAAAACATGCTCTATGTTATGTCCTTTCAGCTCATGAAGTCTTTACACACGAACAACAAAATTTTGCAGTACTCTGGACTGAGTATCTGTTAAAATCTAAGAAATTTCCTGTTCAGTTGATGCTTTCAATTCCTCTATTGTGTGTGGATTGTTTAAACGCTCTATCTTTTAAATAAGTCTACAGATAAAAGTCACAGGGGTTTAGATCTGGTGATGTTGGTGACCATGATATTCCTTCATCATAAACCGCAGGAAATCTGTTGGACAGGCCTCTTCCGTCGAAAGTATCGTGTAAGTATTGTGAGCTGAGACTCAAATTTCCGTTATAACGAGTCTTACTTCCGTTATACTGAATTTTATTTCCTTATTAATTATTTCTGTTAAATCGAAATTCCGTAAAGTGAATTTCGGTAAAGCGAGGGATTGCTGTATCTACCATTTTTGTTTGTGCATTTTTACAATACCCAATCATAAAAAAGCGAAAACATGACACAAGGATACTTATCCACTAACAGTGCCAGAGTTCGTAGCTCGGTGTGTAACACCGTTTCTCTATAAGAGAAATGAAGATATTGAGGTGGTGGTGGTGGGTCGAATCCCAATGATGCTGGAAATAATAATGCAAAAGTTAGAACAATGAGTCGCATTCTAAGCACTGTGCCAGATTCTGGTCCTCTTTACTGGTTATTATTATCCACTAAAAGTTATTTCTTATTTAAATTTTCAATATTTTCACATAGATTTTTTTCTTCGGCGAAGAATCTTGCCCCATTATGTATCTTCACGATTCAAAAAAATCTTCAGTGGTTGTTGGAGGACAAGTTTTTTTTTTTTTTTTTTTTTTTTGCCAAACAGAGGAAGCACGTTCGAAAATCCTTTAGAAGGAATGGGTTTCAGATTAGATTTCTTGAGAAAAATTAGGTTTGGAAACGCATCGAGTGAAAAGAAACTAATTCTGGAAACGCACTTATTCTGTGGAAAACGTGTTCCGACACTCATCCCAAGTATTTTGTGCAATTTTGAAGCGTTGCTGATACGAAAGTATCTATGATGGTTAAATGATTTATCTAAAATAGACCGAGAAATTGTGGCATCTTTTTAATCGTTAGAAGAGATAAAAGCATAAGAAATAAAGGGTAAGAAGTTGAGACCTTTTCAGTTAAAACTGTGGACCTTTTCCAGTTTGTGTACCGTTTTTCATATAATTTATTTTTGAGAATATTTTTGTTAAAACTAACAAAAATATCACGACTTAACCTAACCAATTATCAAGAGTGTACAGTTGATCTATTAGTAAATAGTAAATACTATTCCAGAAACAAACAATGTTATAATTAATAATAGATCAACTGTACGCCCTTGATAATTGGTTAGGTTAAGTCGTGATATTTTCGTTAGTTTTAACAAAAATATTCTCAAAAATAAATTATATGAAAAACGGTACACAAACTGGAAAAGGTCCAAAAACTGTGTTGTAGGCCTACTCAAAGAATGTATAAATTATAAACCGCTTATAGAGGAAACACATCTCGTTCGTTTAAAATTATTTAATATAATATGCAATTCACACTTTAAAATATGCAACAAAATATATGTATGTAGAATGTCACACTGAAAGGTATTCAATGTTTGGTTATATTTTTGAAACGATATCTCGAAATATGAAATAATTTTTCAATATTTCAAACGATATTGACAATTCCGAAAACGTGCCCTGATAAATCATTCATTTAAATACCAGTTTGTTCTCAGAATTTTCAAGTGAACAATTGTGAGAAATTCAGTATATCGAACATGTAACTTCCATTTGACGATCTGCGTGTACACAGGTACAAAGTATTATAGTAGGATGTTCGGAGTGGCCGTGTGTGTGTGTGTGTGTCTGCCTTTGAAGGCTGATTCTAATTAAGGACAGTTACAGGCTTGCATTGTATAATCGTATCACCTTTACGGAAAAATCGGGGCTAAGTATGGTGGACTTCTAATTATTGGGACTACCAATAGGACCTTAGGCTTAGGCTAAGGTTCTTCTAATATTTTAATTTCAGAATAGCTTAACCGGCTTCACTTCATGTGTCTATTCTAATTAACTGATTAGGACTTACAGGTTCTCTTGGAAAGGATAATATACCTTTTACATAATACTGTTAACTTTTCCTCTTTGTACAAATTCCTAGATTTACACAATCATCCACGAATCTTATTAAATGTTTCACTATGTAACTCATTAAATGTTATAATGTTAATGTTTCAGACCAACAAAGACCCTAGGATCCACTCATGGCTGGTCTACCTAACTGTGTTCGTAATTGTGTATTGTGTATGTCCTCCGTGGTGGTGGAGGGGACCTACAATTTTACGTGGGTTCCGAACCACAAGAACATAAGAAATTTATGTAAAAACTGCCTGTACATTGGCAACGACCAATTTTTACAAAACTAAATAATTATCAATTTAAAAGTAATTAATTATCGATTTAAAACTAAAGATAGAATCTCTGGATCCAGAGGATCAATTCATAATAGACTACTGTCCAGAAATATGTTACACTCTATATCTATTTATAACTGACATGCAAATATATCAGATCCAAAGAATCCAGTCAATTTCATTATGGTATCCATCAATACCAGTCCCTTGCCAACCAAAAATAAGTCACGGTCCATATCGATTGCGGACCAAGTCAAAATTTACAACCATATACATTACAATATATATACTTAGGAGGAAAAGTGTAGGTGTGGCTGTAAAGACTGTACACTCAGTGTACAGTAATGTAGAAATGTGTGTGCACCCATTTTGGGTCTCCCATTTCAAGGTGTTTGTGGGGCAAGTGAAGATCATGAGTTTTTCAATACCTCACAGTACTATGGGGGGCACCGCTCGGCAGAGGAATCTCTTTAAATGGGGTGTGTAAGGACAGAGAGTATCCCCTAACCCAAGTTGCTGCCTCCCTATATCCCACAACACTTGTGTTGAGCTGTAGGATCTATCACCACAAAGCCTTAATTTTACTACCTTAAACTATACCCAATCTATCAACATATGCGTCTAATCGATTTTTAAACATGTTTATAGACGTGCTACTAATTACTTCTACCGGCAAACTATTCCAGCTATTTACTATTCTATGCGTAAAAAAGTTTTTGGCAACTGCTATCTCGAACCTTCTACTTGTCAACTTACACTCGTTATTTCTAGTCCTATTATATTGAGATATTTCGAAAAAGCTATCTCTATCTACATTATCGAACCCATTCATAATTTTGAAAACTTGGATTAGATCACCCCTTAGCCTCCTAGTCTCGAGTGTAGTCAATTTTAACAACTTAAGCCTATCCTCGTACGACTTTGACCTAAGCGACGGAATCATCTTAGTTGCTCGTCTTTGAACTCTTTCGATTTTGTCTATATCTTTGCGCATATGCGGATTCCAAAATTGGACCGCGTACTCCAAATGGGGTCTAACTAATGATTTATAAAGAGGAACTATAATATCGCGCGATTTGTACTCAAAATTTCGAGCTATAAAACCTAACACTTATTCGCCTTATTGACCGCTGCTGTACTTTGTTTCGCTACTTTTAAATCACCAGTGACTATAACTCCTTAATCTTTTTCCTGCTCTACGCTTGTTAAATCTTTCCCTGACATACTATACGCAAAATTACCGTTACGCGAACCTATATGCAAAATTTTGCACTTATCAACGTTAAATCTCATTTGCTATGTGACTGACCAATCAACGATTTTATTCAGAGCTTCCTGGATTTTACCTCTATCTCCGTCACTAATCGCCCTACCACCTCGTGTCATCCGCAAACTTTGAAAATGCACTGACTAGGCCGACATCTAAATCGTTAATATATATAAGAAAAAGCAAGGGGCCCAATACAGAACCCTGAGGAACGCCACTCGCTACATTAGCCCAACACGACTCCGCTCCATCAACGACCACCCTCTGTTTCCTACCTCGCAACCACTCTTCTAGCCAATTTATTACTACACCCCTGATTCCATGAGCCTTAGTTTTTTCAATGAGTCTTTTGTGCGGCACGGTGTCAAACGCTTTTTGAAAATCTAAATACACTACATCAACCGCCCGATGACTGTCGTAAACGTCAACCACGCTTTGAAAAAATTCTAAAAGATTAGTTAAGCAAGATTGTTTCGCCTAAAACCGTGCTGCGTATTTCTAACTAGTTTATGCAATTCTAAGTGTTCGACTATACGATCCCTAATTATCGATTCCAGTAGCTTACCTACAACAGACGTTAAACTGATTGGCCTATAATTTCCCGCCGCACCTTTATCGCCTTTCTTAAAGATAGGTGTTACGTTTGCTAACTTGAAATTATCTGGTACGCACCCCTCAGAAATAGACGCATTCAAAATCTTTGTTAGTGGCACAACAATGCTATCTTTTAATTCTTTTAGTTGTATCGGATATATGGAATCCGGACCCGGTGATTTACGCGTTTTCATTTTATCAATATAGCGCATTACCTCCCCTTCACTAACCACAATATTATCCAAAATATTACCATTATCAAAAGGTATTATGTCTATGACCGTAGGGATATTCGTTACATCTTCTATAGTAAAAACTAACGTAAAAAATTCGTTTAGCAAGGTAGCCATTTCCTTGTTTTCAGAAACTAGATCTCCATTAACATTTTTCAACGGTCCAAAGACACTTTTTACTGGATTTCTATTGTTGACGTATTGAAAGAATCGCTTGGGGTTTTCTTTACCGTCACGAGCTATGGAGATTTCAAATTCGCGCTTGAACTTTTTTATTATTATGTTTCAGTAATTTTAGACGCCTAAAAACTTTCAACAATTTAAACATTTCAAGTATCTAAATGAAATAGCTAAGAATGAAACGCCACACAAACTTGGAATAATAAAACATCGGGTCTCTTTTAAAGCGTGTAAGGATTATCTATTGCAAGAATATGCTTTGCTATCAGTAATGAAATCAATTTTATAAAACAAATGAAAATGGTAATATTGTTAGATAAATACATAAATAAAAATACATATAAATACAATATCACTTTAAAATTACATTTCGTATAATTTGACCCTAAGCATTATTTCATTCCTTTCAATATAAAAAGTCATTCAAAACGGTGTTCCCAGCAATAACTTGTTACATAAATATCTTTGGGAATACCTTTTTTCTTGATCACCCCGTGTTATTATCATTAATAAAAGTAATCATATATCAAATATGATTATTTATTTTCACATATGACTAAGTTCAAATATCGTATAAATCCATTATTTCTGTCTCTAAAGACAAATTCATTTACAAATTCATTATTAACAAATTCATTATTTTTTGTCTCTAAAATTATCCGAGTTTCTCCAATTCCTCGCCAATAAATTAGCTTCATTAATTAATTAATTTAATAAATTCAGAGTGCCGACAAGTTATAATGAGATTATAATAAAAACAGAATTCTTTACTCTCGTGACATATTTGAATTCCTTTAATATTCATACAACCATAAAAATTAAACTAGACAGTTAAATTAAAACTGGGACCATATTTCAAATTACATAAATGTTTGATCTGTAAAAATAATTGCTAATTTTTAGTTCACTAATTTTGGTATACAGGGTCTCCATAAAGTATCTTTATAAACTGAAATAGAACTGAATGGAATTTGTAAATATGATTTATGAACACTTGTATATTGATCGTTTATATGAAGCTATAAATCTTTTAGGCAAGGATTTTCGAGATGCAGTTGCACAAATTGATAATAAATCAAAGCTGTATTTAAGATAGTTTCCAGAACATCCATTTAAAGGTCTCAGCTCCATCCAAACGCCATGGAGAAAGTTATAAATTGTTGATTAATATGACTTATTTATCAAGTGAAAATGGGGTTCACATAAGAATATTCAGCGCAGTCCTAAATATAACTAATTCTATTATGAATTATGAATAATTCTATGATGAATTATGAATAACTAATTCTATGATGAATTGTGAATAATTCTATTATGAATTATGAATAACTAATTCTATGATGAATTATGAATAACTAATTCTATGATGAATTATGAATAACCAATTCTATGATGAATTATGAATAACTAATTCTATTATGAATTATGAATAACTAATTCTATTATGAATTATGGATAACTAATTCTATTATGATTAGGTAGTTAGGATGGCCGAGTGGTCTAAGTCGCCGGACTCAAGTAACTTCTCTGCTCTACAAACTTTAGAGATTTCTGGTCCTCTCTGAGGGCGTGCGTTCGAATCCCACTTCTGACACAAATTTTAGATGCAGGCCCACAGCTTCACCTTGGTGTGAAGAGACCAATGCAGTATTAAGTAAATACTGAAAGTATGATGCAATTAAAATTACACCAGTATATCATGGTATAAAAGTTAGTAGGTGTTGGATATACATTATTTTAATTATTTATATCACACGTAATGGTATACTATTTAAGTGATGTTCACACTTCAGCACATTCAATAACATATTTTTCTGTAAATTTTTAAAACATCACATTTATATATATATATATATATATATATAACGTAAAGAACGACGCTTGTATAGGAGAATATTCCGCGCAAGATGAGAGAGAGAGAACGAAACAAATGAAAAAATTAGGTAACCACCCGGGAACTTCCGATTGCCGGTCAGATATGATAACCATTACATCACGGGCCTCACTCGATCAAATGCCGTAATTCCTCTACATACGCGCAGAAACCAATGCCCCAAGGGGGCACCTTCCGCATGCCGTACATTATATACATTCTAACTGCAAACACGCAGTATAATTAACGTAAAGAACGACGCTTGTATAGGAGAATATTCCGCGCAAGATGAGAGAGAGAGAACGAAAGAAATGAAAAAATGAGGTAACCACCCATTTGTTTCGTTCTCTCTCTCTCATCTTGCGCGGAATATTCTCCTATACAAGCGTCGTTCTTCGGTAATTATACTGCGTGTTTGCAGTTAGATATATATATATATATATATATATATATATATATATATATATATATATATATATATATATATATATATATATATATCAGCAAACAACCACAGGGAAAAGGAAACACAAAGTCCGAGCGCTTTCGTGATATATTCACATTATCAAGGAGGAACAGAAAATAGGTAAATTTTCTGTTCCTCCTTGGTAATGTGAATATATCACGAAAGCGCTCGGACTTTGTGTTTCCTTTTCCCTGTGGTTGTTTGCTGATTAATAAGGTCACGTGTTATTTTGTGATTTTAGTGCATATATATATATATATATATATATATATATATATATATATGCAATGTGTGTATATGTATATATATGTATATATATATATATATATATATATATTATATAGTGTGTGTGTGTGTGTATATAATATATATATATATATATAGATATGTGTGTGTGTGTGTGTGTATATGTATACCTTACCTTATCTTATGAACCTTATGTTGTTTCGTGTGTTGGTCTCTCTTCACACGGAGGTCAAGCTGGTGGCCCCGCCTCTAGGTCTGGCTTGGTGGAGGAGCGAGTTGCTTTCTTGCGCTCTCCACCGTACATAGCCAGGCACGCCAGGCTCATCTGGTACCGTCCTGAGCCAGGCATCCAGTCTTCCCTTGAAGACTTCAACTTTGACCCCCGTTACGTTTCTGAGGTCCTTTGGTTGGAAACTGGTTGAAAAGTCTTGGCCCCCTGACAACGAAGCTATTTTCCTTTAGAGTTGAGGAGGTCCCTTGTCGGGCCTTTAATTTGGGAACACTATACATTCTGCCTTTCCTATTTTCCAGTGTTGTTGGAATGGTAATTGGGTTTAGTTTTAGGTTTGGTACCAGTTTTTCGATCATTTTCCATATGTAGATTATGGTGTACCTCTCTCTTCTTCTTTCCAGGGAGTACAGATTTAGTTTACGTAGTCTTTCCCAGTAGTTGAGTTCTTTGCAGCCATCAGTCTTGGCTGTGAAATGCCTTTGCGTTTCTTCTAGTTTATTAGTTTCTTCCTTTTTATATGGGGACGTCAAAACTGAGCATTATTCAAGTTTTGGTATAATCAGTGTTTTAGCAGGGTAATCATTACTGTCCTGTCCCTTCTCTTGAACGTTCTTAGTACCTGTCGGGCACTCTTTTTGCTTTATTTATCGCTATCTGATTTTGTGTTTCGAATTTCCCATCATCTGTCATTATTGTCCCGAGATTGATCGCTTTCGTGCTTCTCTGAATTTCCTGTCTATCTGGAGCATATATGCATTCTGTTTAAGTTCTTCTTTTCTACCATATCTCAGGAGCTGAAATTTCTTGGTGTTAAATGACATGTTGTTGTCTTCTGACCATTTGTATATTTTGTTCGTGTCCCTCTGCAAGGCCTCCACGTCATGTACATCGCTGATTTTTCTGCTGATCTTTGTATCGTCTGCAAAGGATGTTACTATACTGTTGCTGTTTATTCCGCATGATAATGAACAGGAGTGGGGCCAGTACTGTCCCTTGTGGTACTGAGCTGCGTACTTCTGATTCTGATGATGATACACCTTGAATTTTGACCACCTGTTGTCGTTCTCTGAGGAAGTAATAAATCCATTTTCCCACTTTGCCTGTTATTCCCATATGTTTCATTTTATGTGCTATTATACAATGATCACACTTGTCGAAAGCTTTAGCAAAATCTGTGTATATAACATCGTAGTTGTCATTGCCTTCCAATGTATCTAGGATATTGTTGTAGTGTTCTATTAGTTGTGATAGGCATGATCTACCTGATCGGAATCCATGCTGATTTCGGTGAATCTTTCCCCTGTCTCCAGGAAGTCATAAATTTTCTCTCTAACTATTCTTTCAAATACTTTGGTGAGGTGGGACGTCAATGACACTGGTCTATAGTTCTTTGCTTGAGATCTGTCCCCTCCTTTATATATAGGGACAATGTTTGCTCTTTTCAAGATGTTCGTTATTTCCCCAGTGTCTAGGGCTCTTCTACATATCCAGTATAAAGGTGTAGCTATTTCATTTATACAGTTTTTAATCAATAATGCGTTCCAATTGTCCGGACCTGCAGCTGAATGTTGTTTCATTTGTCCTATAGCTCTCGATACATCTTCTGGTGTAAAATCAAAGTCTGTTATATACTCTCCTTGCAATTCCTCTTCAAAGAATGCATTTATGCCGGGTATCGCTTTGTCACTTTTTGGGGTACTGAAAACTGATTCATATTGAGCTCTCAATGTATCAGATATTTCTTTTGGACCATCGGTTAGTTCATTATTTCTCGTCCTTAAAGGCCTAATAGCGGCGCGCCTTTTTGTTTTCCTTTTCGCATAGCTATAGAAGTATTTTGGATTTTTCTTTATTGCTTCTACCGCCTTTTCCTCTTCCTTCTCTGTATGGTCCTTAATCAGGGCTTGTATTTCCCTATCAATACCCTCCAGTTTTTCTTTTATTGCTCTCCTGCCATTATCTCAGCAGCTGCCTAACTTCGCCTCCACTCTCTTTCTTTTGCGGAAAAGTCTTCTCTTTTGCCTCTCTAGCCAGCTCCTCTTTCCTTTTGGCTGTGATTTCGGAGCATATTTTTCTAAAATTCTCAGCGTTTTTTCTTCCAAGGTTGTTAGCATTTCTTCAGTTGTTTTATTCTCGAAAATTGTTCTCCATTCTATTTGGGCCATGTGCGATCTGATTGCTTCCCAATTTATAGGCTTGGAGTTTAAGTTAAAGGCCCCGAATTTACTTCTTCCCTCAATATGTGTATTGTCTTTTAATGCCGTCGTCATATTTGTTGATATCTCGATTAAGTTGTGGTTTGAGATAATGGTTGGGGTTATTTTCATATCAGCAATCAAGTTCGTGTTATTCGTGAATACCAGATCCAGGCAGTTATTTTTTCTGGTATTTTCTGTTATCTCCTGTGTCAGCATAACTCATTTGTGAGAGCCATCAACATTTTTGCTTGCTCCTGGTCTTCTCTTGTGCCCTCCTTGTCCTGGTGAATATATATATTCCTATCCACCTTTTTGTATTTTATAAATGGGAAGTTAAAATCTCCGCAGATCATTATATTGGGGGATGGAGGGTTTATGGCCTTTATTAGCTTTCTGATGTCATCAATGGCCTCCGAGAATATATATATATATATATATATATATATATATATATATATATATATAAAGGTGGAGTGAAAAGCTTTACCTTCGTCAGAATGAACAATTCGGGCGGAAGCAAAACCAAGGTTATATACAGGGTGTCCCAGGAGGAAATGTCAAGAATGCACCATTTGACTCTTTGGGTATTTCTAAGTGGAAAGTATTATATCGACATGTGCCTGATTCCCAATTGTTACCGAGATACAGGCCTCTACATTTGGGTAACTAAAACATAATAAAAAGCCGATCTTAGATAATATTCAATGACATTTAATGGCAAGGCTCGATGGATCGGAGGCTCGCCGCGTGCATTGAAGAAGGAGGGGGTTACTTTGAAACCATTCTGCAATAAGTGCAATAGTGTATTGTATGTTTGTACTTTTTTAAACCACAAGTGTCATTAAATAGTATCTAAGATCGCGCCTTTTTATTATGTTTTAATTACCCAAATGTAGAGGCCTGTATCTCGGTAACGGTTGGGAATCAGACCCATATCGATATCATACTTTCTACTTGGAAATACCCAAAGAGTGAAATGGTGCATTCTTGACATTTCCTCCTGGGACACCCGTATATATATATATAATGTGTGTGTGTGTGTGTGTGTATATATATATATATATATATATATACAGGGTGGGCCGTAAGTTTCCATACATAGGAAAAATTAAACGTTTGTTTTTATGTTTCAGATACCCTAAGAATATGCGTTTGACGAAAGAGCAACGAATTGAAATCATACTGATGGCTGGGTCGGGAAGCAGTCGCATGGTTGCAATGAACTTTAACAGACAACATGGAACGAACATCACACACGACACTGTGGCAAAACTTATTAACAAGTTTCAGAAAACTGGAAATGTTGCAGATCAACCGCGAAGTGGTCCAAGACGTACAGCCACCGATGAAGACACAACAGCTACGATACTTACAGCGCTTACACGGAGTCCCAGAAAAAGTACACGACGGTTGTCTGCAGAAAGTGATGTCAGCAGATCGAGTATCAGGCGCATTTTGAAAGCAAACAAATGGCATCCATACAAATTGCATATGGCACAGCATTTGAGTGAAGACGACCCGGATAGACGGATGGAATTCTGTGAATGGGCATTAACCAAAGTGAACGAGGATGCAAACTTTTCAACTAAGATCTTGTTTACTGATGAAGCAAATTTTTACGTCAATGGAGACTCTGGAGAGGTTAATCGGCAAAACATACGTTACTGGAGTAATGCTAACCCTAACTGGCTGAGTCCGACGAAGATGCAAGGTGCCGGTAAAGTGATGGTGTAGGCCGGGATATGGGGTGACAGAATTATTGGACCAATTTTTGTCAGTGGAAATCTTAATGCCGAAAGGTATCTTAACATGTTGCAAGAAGAGATTTTCCCATCCCTGCTAAACGAGGAAGGTAACTTCCCAGTTTACTTCCAGCAAGATGGAGCTCCACCTCATTATGGTCTTCACGTGCGTCGGTATTTGGATCAGCAGCAGTTTCCGGATGCTTGGATTGGTCGGCGTGGTCCTGTGGAGTGGCCTCCCAGATCCCCAGATCTCACCCCCCTTGATTTCTATCTTTGGGGCACTTGAAGGCCATGGTGTATCAGGAAAAGATACGAGACATAAATCATCTAAAGGAACGTATCACCAACGCCATTACAAGCATAACGTCAACTGTGCTAATGCGTGTTCATCAACAGTGGGGAACACGTATTGAAATGTGTTTTCAAAACAATGGCAACCATGTAGAGCATATTATATAAATAAAAATGGTTGTCCATAAAAAATGTTTATTTTTCCTATGTATGGAAACTTACGGCCCACCATAGGATATATATATATATATATATATATATATATATATATATATATATATAATCTAATTACGTCTGTATGAAAATATTATTTAGTTTAATGTAAAGATAAATATGTTATCACTTAAAGAAGAAATAAAAATTGAAACAAAATTTTCGACTTGTGAAATGAAAACAAACGATGACGGTTTATATATATATATATATTATATATATATATATATATATATATATATATATATATATGTATTCTATATGCTACACCTCCTTCAGCAAAAAAACTGCAGTTGTTGCATCTGCCGCGGACTATGACATACCAACCCTCAGTAACCATCAGTTGACTTTCATTCAGCGTGTTGTAAAGCTTCTTAGCCCACATGAAAAATTAATGAATGACTTTTCCTCTGATTCTTCTTGTCTTTCCACGGTGTCTTCCGGTATAACAGGCCTCGTGGTAGTTTGGCGTAACATAACTGCTAATGTACGTATTCATAACATGAAAACAAATTTAATAGAAAATTTAGAGAGTCGTTTCAAGCAGTGGAAGACAAACATTACTTCCATGATTGTTCAGGTTTTAAACTCTCGTTTCAAATTTGCTCGCATTACAGTACCTGAGTTTATAAAAATTAGATAATCACTATGTCTGCATCACCTGATGCTAGTCCTACACATAATATAATTCATGGCAATGAAGCAACTGCCTTTGTTTCACAAGAACATCAAGAACCTTCGAAAAAGAAACCGAAGGCTGACTTATGGAGCTACTTCGATGAGGCTGCGATGTCTTACTAATCAAATATGCCTCTTCCTATCAAAAGTAGCCAACAAAGTTGTCAAAAAGAATTAGACATCTATTCAAAGGAGCCACAAGTTAGTCGCGACACGAACCCTCTTGATTGGTGGCGTCATAATAGCAAAAGAGTCCCGAAACTTGTTCGCAAATATCTCATCACGCCACCCACAGCGTACGAAGTGAACGGCTGTTCAGTTCTATGAAAAATGTAATTATCGACGCACGTAATCGTTTAGCTCCTGATGCTGCTGAACGACTAATTTTTCTACACGATAATCTACTTGTCTGAAATTTCAATTATTAGGTTTTGTTTTTACGATACTTATTATTACTGATTATTCATTGTTTTCTAAAGTTATTACTTATTAGTATCACTTTGCCAAGTTGAATTTGTTTGTAATTATTCTTTGAAATAAAAAATACATTTTAAGCTCCATTTGTAAAATCACGTTATTTACCTTAATTATCAAATATTCGGTATTCGATTAAAAACATAAAAACTATTCGGCCGAATACCGAATACCGAATATCCTCATTTTTTACCAAATACCAAATATCCGTTACGTCCCTCAATATATACATACATACATATATATATATATATATATATATATATATATATATATATATATATATATATATATATATATATATATATATAGTAAATACTAATTATTGGGGACACCATTTTCTCGGGACCCCTGATTCGTCGAAAGTTGGTGACCTAGGGAATATAACTAGAATGAGCACCTAACCTAGTGTAACCTAACCTAGATGTAAGAGTCACCCTAATTGGCCTGAAATATGGAATGGGCCATGATGGATTGGGCCATGACGCAGAAACCACGAAGGAAAGGAAACACAGAATGGTGCTCAAGCGCTTTCGTCTAATGACATCCTCAGGAACACTGAAATAAATAAAGAATTCAAGACTATATATAGGGCACAAAAAAATATATATATTTAATAAATATAGAAATAAAAATTGTGGGAGGAGCATACAAATTTGTAAGGAAAACTACCAATTTTAGCACTTTGCCCTTCTTGTCTAAATCCGTTCTGAACAAATTCAAAACAACAGGATCAAGTGGATTATTTACAACCAATTTTATAGATAATGCCTGAATTATATATAGGTCACAAAAAAATAAAAAAATAAAAATAAATTGAAAAATAAAAATTGTAAGAGGAGCATACAAATTTATAAGGGAAAACTACCAAAGTTTTAGCACTCTGCCCTTCTTGTCTAAATCCGTTCTGAACGAATTCAAAACAACGGGATCGAGTTGAAAAAGACCTTTGCTCATGTTAAAGTTATTTGTAAGTTGAATAACAGTAGACTCAAGAATATTTCTATTAACAATGTTGTTGGAGTGAAACAAAACTGAAGCATTATTCCAATCAATACAGTGGGATAACTCTGACAAATGGACAAAAAGGGCACTGGACGACTGTCCCGTTCTAACGAAATATTGATGCTGTTTTACACGCGTGTGCAAATCCTTTCCCGTCTGACCAATGTATGATAAAAGGAATCACATTGTTTACAACCAATTTTATAGATAATGCCATTCTGTGTTTCTTTTCCTTTCCTTTCCTTTAATATATATATATATATTAAACTCTGAAACTCTGAAACTGAACCTAATTATTAAACTTTCTAAATTTAACTTGCCTCTTATTAGGTTTAAATTTCAAATTAAAGAGGAAATTGCCGAAATTTTAAGTTGAAATTATTCCCAAACTCGAATGCAATTTAGCTAATTAACTAATAGAGAACAACATCAGTTCGTTAAATTCACTTCGATTTTACCGTGCACACACACACACACATATATATATATGGCGCCTCGGTGGTGTAGTGGTTAGCGTCGCTGACTACCAATCCATCGGCCCCTACCAATCCATCGGCACAATAAAGAAAGTTGTTGGTAGATAAATGGGTACCCTGGGTGGCCTATTGGTTTAGACGCTGGGCTGCTGGTGGGAGCGTGGTTCGGATTCCACGTTAAACTCTAGGTCTAAGGTGGAGTGAAAAGCTTCACTTTCGTCGGAATGAACAATTCGGCCGGAAGCAAAACCAAAGGTTAACCAAAGGTAACCAAAGGTGTGTGTGTGTGTGTGTGTATATATATATATTTTTTTTTTTAAGAGAGAGAAGATAAAAAAGGAAAACATGCCGAGTGCATACAATATTTGGACTGTTTAATTACTGTATTTGAAAATAGTGGTCACTCACAACGCTGCTTCCCCTCGATCACCGAAATTAGGCGAAATTAGGCATGGGAGACCGTCCTTTGCATCCAGATTATGTAGCGACCCCTAGTTCGAATTCCACGTAAAGCTGTAGGTCCCCTCCGTCATATTATCTTACGTAGATGTTGCGAAGATGATTAAAGAACCCAGTAAAAAATAAATTAACAGTGACTTAACGTTGCCTAAAAAGCTTCCATGCTTTCAACGGCATATTCAGATTAGAATACTGTGAATGTATTAATGTCATATCAAATATCTAAACTGGATAGAAAAATATTGAAAAATATTGTGAAACTCTATCGCTTGTATTCTTTTTCTGAATAAGGATTTTTGTTTCGTAAAAAAAAAATAAAAGGTCTAGCCGGAGGCCACGACATGAAATTGTTTGAAAGAAGTTTATGGCTTATTCTCCAAACAAGTTAACGATACTTGAAATACTTTCTCAACATCTTTCGACAAATATATATTCTTTCAACACCAATTTCAGCACCAAAAATTTTCTAGTAAAAAGAAAAAATTACTTTTTACGCGGATATTTTTTTAAAATTACATTTTTTTCTGGATGCCAAAGAAGAATATGAAAATGTAAATATGTTACTAACTTATTTGCAGCTTTTTCTTACATTGTAAAAGATAATTTTTGCGCATCAAAATTTGTGGGTTAAAAAAATAAACGAAACCTCGTTTCTTCAGATTAACTTAATAAAAATACCATTCGACACTAAAATAAATTTCCAAATTCCTTATTTTTTTTTTTTTTTCACTCGAGAAAAAATGGTAAAAAATAGGAGAAAATTGAATTCTTTTTTTTTTTTCAGGAGTTTGATAATAATATTTTCAAATTATTTTTATAACGAAAGAAAAGTCTGAAATTTAATTCTGATTTTATAACAATTTTAGAATTTGTTTTCAACCTCATTGCATCTTACTGCAATGCAGTAATATATATATATATATTACTGCATATTTACACACACACACACACACATACACACACACACAACACACACACACACACACACACACACACATATATATATATATATAGGGTGAACCAATGTAGGTGGACAGTAAATGATAACGTTTATTTTGAGAATACATATTTAATTTTTTGTATACTATAATACAAAATAAAATTTAAATAAATTTAGTTATAATATTTAATATAATATAACACAAACACCATAGTTATAATGAACACCATAGTTATAATATAATATAACACTAACCGTATTCAACCTACTGTCCACCTACTTTTGGTTCACCGTGTGTATATATATATATATATATAGACACAGTGTGTGTGTGTATATATATATATATATATATATATATATATGTGTGTGTGTGTGTGTGTGTGAGGCAACAAACCTTGACCTTCGTCCGAATAAATAATTTGGGCGGAAGCAAACTTAAATATTATTTTAAAGGTATATTGAAAATAACAAGTAATAATAATCTAATAATAATAGGCAAAAGGTAAAAATTTGGAAACGTTCCATGATAATTTTACACAATTTTTAATTAAATCGTACATTTGGCAGAAAATAAATGCTCCTTAATTAATGAAAAAAATTCAGAATAAATTATGAAATTACACATAATAAATGTGAAGCTCGATTATTTATTTTTATTTGGCCCTTAAACTTTAGGCTTTACTGGGCTCTTATTAAAAATAAAACAGATAGTTAATATTATTAATAATAAACAAATCATGAATAAGTATTATTAATAATTAAGGTATGTATTAATCTTAAATTTATTAAAGTTATTATATCAATACCATACAAAGAAATTAATATTATACATGATAGATAAGAATTAAAAGTGCTTAATGAAATTATCCTATTTTAGATAATTAATTATAAAATGGGAACTTAATTACTATGGTAATAATGGCCAAGGCGACCTTATACATCAGCAGGAGCTAATGAAGTACTTCCTTAGTGATTTGCAAAATACATATAATGGTGAAGCCTATCTAATATTTATGAGAATTGCAGTCCATATATCTGCTCCTTTGAAAGAGAGTGCATTTCATGCAGTTTTCATTGTACTGTATACTCTAGTTTGGTTTGCGTGTAAAATCTCTGTGGGGTCTAGTTTTATAATGATGATGTGTTTGATGTGCGAGTGATTGCTCTTTGAATGAGTGATGTATGTTGGGATGTATGTATGTATGTGATATATGTTTAAATCTATTCTCTTTAGCTTTTGGTTTCATGCTTTCAGTTTCCATTATACTCGTATATCAAGAGATATCTTATCTACCTATTCCTTGGTACCACCTAAACCAATTTTTTTACGCCATTACGAACGCACTTCTCTACACCAATATCCTTCAGAATTGAAAACAGACTTATATAGAAGATTCGTTGACGACACGTCCCTTCTCTCTAATAACAAGGACCATTCTAATGATATTTTTTCAGCTATCTTAACCGTCAGCATCCCATAACAAATAGAATAAACCAATAATAAGCTCGCTTTTTTTTCAATATCAGAAAAACCAAAGAACACAACTTTTTCACTGATTCCCTTTATCGTAAACCTACCTCCTTCGCCGGTTAAGGCCCCAACTCCTTCAGCGACATATCTTTCTTATAATATATCAACTGCATTAAAATTATTAGTCATAAAGCTGAAAACTTTGCTATTCTTACCTATCATTTCATCACGAAATTACTTTTCTTCAAAGCCTTTTTGCTTTAAGTATTTTAATGAAACACAACAATCTGATCTCCATTCCCTCATTAATTTTTGTCTTATGTTACTGATCCTAAAAAAAAAAAAAAGGAATTAAGAAAACCACAAGGAAAATTACAAGAAAAATTACGAGGAAAATTATTTATTTATTTATTTCTCTAGCGTTCTATTTATACACGTACAGAGGACATACACACACACACACACAAATATATATATATATGTGTGTGTGTGTGTGTGTGTGTGTGTGTGTGTGTGTGTGTATAATGCTACACGTAAATGCTTTCTTATACATACATAGCATAGAACTAAAGTCTAATAGAACTGCCATTTGCAAGTAAATTGTATGGTTTAGTGGCAGAATGGCGTTATTTGGCAAAACGTTTTAGATAATACGGAACATGGAGATTATTTACAGCAACTTTAAAGACATATAAGTGAAGATGCCATATATATATATATATATATATATATATATATATTCATGAGGAAAATCATAAAGGAAAACATAATGGAAAATTATCCGCTTTCCTTATGTCATCTGTTTATTTTAATCTTTAAACTTTAGTCGTTGGAATGCGAGTTACATAGGCAGAAAAACTGGCCGCCAACTCAAACTCAGAATAGACAAATAGCGAGGTATCTTCAGGCGTACTTCCTTACTCATTAAGGAGAGAAGATGGTGTTTGTATGTATTTTTTTAAATATAAATGAAAAATTATTTTAACTTCTTACGTAATTTTCCCGATAGAAATCGATGCTTCTCTTATATTTAAAGGAAAAACGGGAGGTACTCGAGTAAATTTGAATGTGTGTGTGTGTGTGTATATATATATACAGAGAAAATAACCCTTTATCGATTTTCATTCAATCATTCACAATGTATTCTAGAAGTATAAATCATGTTATGTCCAAATTTAGAGAAAAATCGTGCGAACAAAAAAGAAATTTTATAGAGGTATATAAATTTTGAACTTCAGTTCTTTTCAAAATAAAATATTCAAAATACGAGAAGATAAAAAAAAAATTGACACTGAATCTTTTTAAATTTGCTGGAAAATACTAAATAAATAGAAGTTCCCCCAAATAAAAAAAATAAAAAAATTACAGGAAAATACAAAAAAAAAAAAATACAAAAATTAGTTTCGGTGGGAAATTTCACGTTCAAAGCCAAATATTTAATAACACAAATTTTATTTTAAGAAAAAATGTTTTATGAGGTTTCGGATATATTGGATGAAGATGGTCGGAACCCAACTCTCGCGTTACTACCTTCAAAAGGTGAGGGAGAGTTTAGAAAAAAGGTGAGGAGGCAACAAAGAATAATAAAACGTTTATAACTTCAAAGCATCAATAACTTTGAACTTTGTTTTTTTTTCTATTAACGAGGGGTTGTTCGCGGGAACGTATAGTTTCAAATCTGATTTGTTCTCGGCCCACGAGTAAATGTCACGATGAAACTGAAGGTCAATATCTCGAATAACTTCCTTTCATTTGTGAAAGGTTTTTCACCAATATGATCTGAAAGTGAAAGAAAAACTTTATGGCGAATATCACTGGGTTTGTTTACAGTTATTTTACATAGACAAATTAGAAAATTATGAACTGCTCTACAGGGTGTCCACAATGTTTTGTCACCCCGGTAAAATACTAACTGATTTTTGTGTTTCCTTTCAGACCCATTTATCACATAGCTGGCTTGCCAATTCTTGGTTTATATTTTACAGTTCCTGTTGTGAACAGTTTCTTTTCCCATCTCAACAGACCCCTTTTTGGAGGAGCAGAGCGATTGAATCGGTCCTGGAAGTCTGCACGAATATTTCCAATGGTTTTCCCATTACGTGGTCGCTCATGAATCCAGGCACTAGCCAATATGCGTTGTTCAATCGTATAGTTGCAGGCCCGTAGCCAGAATTTTTTATGGGGGGCGGAGCGAACGAGGCCGAAGGCGCCAGCTCCTAGGGGCGTCCGGATGTATGGTTCCCCGGGAAAATTTGAAAATTTAGGTTGTCTGAGAGAGCATTTCCTGCCTTTTGAAGGCGGTTACAAGGAAAATCAGAGAGTCTGAAATGGCGTAAAAACGTCAGGATTTTGTGAATTTTAAGACATTTTAAGGCAAAAACAGACATTCTCAGAGGTTTATTTTTATCTGTAATATATGAATAAAACAGATCGTCACACACAGAAAGATAAAACAACAAATATATAGGGGCCTATATAACATGTACAGAAGAGAGCCAGAAGAACATGTTACTTTATTACATCATACCATCACACCACGTTATCAGATAAAAATTGAAGTGCATGAACAACCATGGTGATAGAAATATGAAGTTGCACCATATATTTAATTTTTATATGACCATGCTTTTGTAATGTTTTAATATTTTTTTAGTGATCTGTTCGTTCGATTAGGCGGACTTCCACGGGGTGTGGGTGGGGTGCGTACGCACCCATCGCACCCCCACTAGCTACGGGCCTGAGTTGCTGCTATCACACATTTCAAATGGGTCTGAAAGAAAAACAAAAATTAGTCAGTATTTTACTGGGGTGACAAGATATTGTGGACACCCTGTACTTTGCTTTAACTACAAACACTGCAGTTTACGTTTTGGCTTTAATTAATATTGATAGAGGAATAATGTAATGATGCGATTGTTTAACCTTCTTTGCAACGTTTGAGGTCATATAACTGAGAGGATATAGCTTTACGCGGGATCCAAACCAAGAGTTGCTACATAATCTGAAAGCAGAAACGGTCTGCCATCCAATTACTCTCCAGACCCGATGTAGGTTAACTTCGCCGATAGACGGGAAGCGGTGTTGCGACATTGGTAACAACGTAGCCCGATAGAGGAAGAAAAAACTGTATATATCTAAAAGTGAAACTTAAAATAATCTACACTATTGAATTTTTATAACGCCATTTAACTTAATCCTCTACATACATAAGAGTACGTTTACAATTATTCGAGAACATAATGCCCAATATTGCTTCATCTTCTTCCGGTGTCGTGACTCTGAGCTTTCTGGGTTGTATTTTGTTTCACTCTTTCCCTCAATCTCGTATTGAAATATCAAATGTTTTATACGCTTCTTTTGTGCACTCCAAAAGGGTAAACAATTACATTGATGGACGCTACAGCGTTCTCTGGTGGTGGATTGTTTACCTTTCCATTGTAAATACCGAGTACAAAAGTGATATTAAACGACTTCTTTCTGGCAAATGTATCGAACGAATGAATTCTAAACAGTCTTGACCTATATCTGCAGCTACGAAAAGTTGAACATTATAAATATTAAATGATAAAACCAACACTTTTTATAGAGGTATATACATGTGTGTGTGTGTGTATATATATAATATGTATATATATATATATATATATATATATATATATATATATATATATATACCTTACCTTATGAACCTTATGTTGTTTCGTGTGTTGGTCTCTCTTCACACGGAGGTCAAGCTGGTGACCCGCCTCTAGGTCTGGCCTGGTGGAGGAGCGAGTTACTTTCTTGCGCTCTCCACCGTACATAGCCAGGCACGCCCGGCTCATCTGGTACTGTCCTGAGCCAGGCATCCAGTCTTTTCTTGAAGACTTCAACTTTGACCCCCGTTACGTTTCTGAGGTCCTTAGGAAGCTGGTTGAAAAGTCTTGGCCCCCTGACAACCAAGCTATTTTCCTTTAGGGTTGAGGAGGTCCCTTGTCGTGCTTTTAATTTGGGAACACTACACATTCTGCCTTTCCTATTTTCCAGTGTTGTTTGAATGGTAATTGGGTTTAGTTTTAGGTTTGGTACCAGTTTTTCGATCATTTTCCATATGTAGATTATGATGTACCTCTCTCTTCTTCTTTCCAGTGAGTACAGATTTAGTTTACGTAGTCTTTCCCAGTAGTTGAGTTCTTTGCAGCCATCAATCTTGGCTGTGAAATGCCTTTGCGTTTCTTCTAGTTTATTAGTTTCTTCCTTTTTATATGGGGACGTCAAAACTGAGCAGTATTCAAGTTTTGGTATAATCAGTGTTTTAGCAGGGGAATCATTACTGTCCTGTCCCTTCTCTTGAACGTTCTTAGAAACCTGTCCGGCGACCCTTTTTGCTTTATTTATCGCTATCTGATTTTGTGTTTCGAATTTCGCATCATCTGTCATTATTATCCCGAGATCAATCGCTTTCATGCTTCTCTGAATTTCCTGTCTATCTGGAGCATAATATGCAGTCTGTTTAAGTTCTTCTTTTCTACCATATCTCAAGAGCTGAAATTTCTCGGCGTTGAATGACATGTTGTTGTCTTCTGACCATTTGTATATTTTGTTCGTGTCCCTCTGCAAGGCCTCCACGTCATGTACATCGCTGATTTTTCTGCTGATCTTTGTATCGTCTGCAAAGGATGTTACTATACTATTGCTGTTTACTCCGCTGTCTATGTCTGTTAGCATGATAATGAACAGGAGTGGGGCCAGTACTGTCCCTTGTGGTACTGAGCTGCGTACTTCCGATTCTGATGATGATATACTTGAATTTTGACGACCTGCAGACGATCACTAAGGAAGTTGTAGATCCATTTTCCCACTTTGCCTGTTATTCCCATGTCTTTAATTTTATGTCCTATTATACCATGGTCACATTTATCGAAAGCTTTAGCAAAATCTGTGTATATAACATCGTAGTTGTCATTGCCTTCCACTGCATCTAGGATATTGTTGTAGTGCTCTATTAGTTGTGATAGGCATGATCTACCTGATCGGAATACATGCTGATTTTCGTTGAATCTTTCCCGTGTCTCCAGGAAATCATAAATTTTCTGTCTAACTATTCTTTCAAATACTTTCAAATATATATATATATAATATATATATATATATATATATATATATATTTTTTTACAAACATCATTGTTAGTAACGTTATTTTTATTAATTACATAAATTTATAATGGTCGGTTTTTAAACAGAAACTTTAATATTACTTTTTCCAACCATATTAGAGGGTACCTGGCACGTATGCATTTCAAGGTCGCTTCTTCGAATATATTCAATAACTAACCCGTTAGTTAATTTCCCTCACTAAACAAGCTAGTGATACAATACCTTCAGCAGATAAAACGGACAAACCTCTAATGCAGTGGTTCCCAACCTTTTTCACGCCATTCCCCCCTTGGGGAACCTTAAAAATTCCCGTGGACCCCCCTTCATTTATTTCCCCCATAACCCTTAAAAATAATGATGAAAAATAAAACGATTCTTTCGTTTTTAATTGTTGACAACTCGCATAAATTTGACTCGCATAATTAATGATCACATAATGACATAATCAATGGCTTTCACTCATCATTATCTCGCATAAATTTGGCTCACAACAAACTCGAGTTGGGTTGGGAAGAACCAAGTTCGTTTGTCCCACTGCTCAATGGGAAGGTTGGCCTTGCTTCTTCTCAGTCAGTCGCTTAATTCGAGGTTGCGTCACTGCCAAGGCACATCTCATGTTCGGGTCCACATCCAATAGGTTCCGACTCCTATTCTTCATTTGTAGAAGGGTGGAGAAACCAGACTCTCATAAATACAGTAGGC
The DNA here is from genome assembly GCA_023014485.1 of Bathynomus jamesi. Taxonomy (NCBI): domain Eukaryota; kingdom Metazoa; phylum Arthropoda; class Malacostraca; order Isopoda; family Cirolanidae; genus Bathynomus; species Bathynomus jamesi. The sequence continues at coordinate 61,475 of JAJOZX010008330.1, forward strand.
TGAGGCGAATGGCAAGAGGACTCGATAATAAAACCTTATTTTACTTCACATTTCCTAGATTTTCTTGAAAATTTTCCAGCTTTTCATAGCCCGCCGTGGGCCCTCTGAAAATATTGATGTTGACCCCTGAGGGTCCATGGACCCCAGGTTGAGAACCACTGCTCTAATGCATGGAATACGTTGGTCAACGCTAATAAATAACATTTAAATAATAAATCACTTTTGAAGTGACCCCAAAAATAATAATAATAATATTATTTATTATTATTATTATTATTATTATTATTATTTTTATTATTATTTCATCCCTTAATCCAACAAAGCCAAAAGTACATTTATTTTTCTGGAAATGTCTTTTATTGTACTCAAGTTAATTTTTTTTATTGTTTAGTAACAATAAATTGTTTAATTCAACTTATAAATGTAATTTATATTATTGGATTACGTAGAACTACACTAGTCTCTATGTGTGCAGTCCCACACTGTCCTTCTAACGTTAATATGACTTCTGTACCGCTCGTTTCTTCATAAAATATTACAAAATAATAATTTTTGCTCTTTTAAATTCAATACCTTTTAATAATAATTATTAAAACTTCGTTGCCATGGAAACAAGCAGTGATTTAGCATGACGCTTTGGAAGGAATTATTTTCGTTCCATTTTATATCTACCAAATCTCATTATTTAACGTTGATGTTTACATTGTTTCTTCCCCTCCAAAAGCAAGACTTTTTTTATATAAAATTGTTTACATCCTTTAAATTTTATAAACTCTAATCATTAATTCTATGAAAGGAAAATTCTCTTTAAATTTTATAAATTCTAATCATTAATTCTATGAAAGGAAAATTCTCTTTAAATTTTACAAATTCTAATCATTAATTCTATGAAAGGAAAATTCTCTATAAATTTTATAAATTCTAATCATTAATTCTATGAAACGAAAATTCTCTATAAATTTTATAAATTCTAATCATTAATTCTATGAAAGGAAAATTCTCTTTAAATTTTATAAATTCTAATCATTAATTCTATGAAAGGAAAATTCTCTTTAAATTTATTTATGAAACTTATGATAGAATAATAAATATATTGAATTTATAAATATAATAATAATAATTTGTGAAGATACAGTGAGGACAGGAACGAACACTGTAGAGTGGTTCGATACAGGGAATGCATCAATTGTGAAGGAGAACATTTAAAGTATGATTTTTTAAGACGTAGATCTGTGATAGCGTGACAGTTTCCCATTTGTGTACTTCACTTTTAAGGAATTCCTTATTTATTAAAAAATAAATGTCATATATATATATATGGACCACCCTGTATTTTATATTCGTATGAAATGCAAATATTCTTATTACGTATCATAATTAAGACAAAAGAAACTCCTTATGTTATAACTTTATAAGCAGTTTATTTGAATTTTAAATTGCAGTGGAACGTTGCTTACTCAAAGTAATTCGCGTTAAGAACTTAGAATTACTTATAATTACTTACGTAAGAAGATAAGAATTAAACCGAGTAAGCTTACATTTACTATGAGAAGTTCAAACTTCTCAAATAATGTATTAAATCAATTGGATTTAATATATTATTTGAGAAGTTTGTGAAATCAGTGACTGACAAAGATTCACACGTTTGAGAAACATTGGATAAGAGAAAGAGAGAGAGAGAGAGAGAATTAAAATTTTGTAAGCAAGAAACGGAAGTCCTCATTTCTGACGAAGAAAACAAAGCTTTGAATTAAAATAAAATACTAATTTTTCTTGAGCAAAATAATGTATTTAGTAAGAAAATTCATACTTTTCTGAAGTAAATATTCCCAAAAAGAAAACTGCCATTCTGATGCTCTTAATTTTGAGAAAACTGCGTTGTAAATAAAGCTAATTAGTAATTACGCCACTTGCTTTTGCTTTTATTTATAATTAGCCAAGTTCTTTCTACACTAAAATGTTTATTTTCCGCGAGGGTAATTAGAAAGGTTTAACAGAAAAAAATTATTCTTTAAATACCGAAATAAATACCACTCAATTTTAAATTTAATTTAGAGAATATAAAAATATACACCAAAATATATAAGTAATTCAATATAAATACGAATTACAGTGATACGTATGAGTGTGTGTGTATATATATATATATATATATATATATATATGTGTGTGTGTGTGTGTACACATAATATGACTGATATTGAAAAGCTTCAGTGGGAAAATTTTGAAATAAGGAACAGCTGTTGGTTTTCGATTACAGAAAACAGGTATATTTTGCTCTTCTGAGAAGACTCGAAACCAAATAACTAATTTTCTTTTGAAGTCACTTGAGACTTCAGAGACTTTGCTGGGATATTAAATCCACTCTAGTTCGAATTAGATAATGGTAAATGGTAAATTTACTGATTTTTTCTTTTTCATGGTGGAAGCTCTTGTTTCACGCATATTAGTGCTGTGTATTCCATATACTGTATATATATATATATATATATATATATGTATGTATGCATGTATGTGTAGAGAGAGAGAGAGAGAGAGAGAGAGAGAGAGAGAGAATCCCTTCTGTAGACAGGACGCATGCTTATAGCGGTTGCCATAATTCTTTTTCCTAAATTTTCTGGAAAGGCATGTTTACACTTTGTCTCACCTTTCATGTTCCAGAAAAATAACTATTCATTAAAATTTTCTAAAACTTGGCACACATAGACAACAGGCTTTGTTCTATGTTTAGTATAATTTGTTTCTAATTAGTACGATATTCTTGGCTGTTCAACACGAAACAGTTTTGAGACGTACATTCTTTCGGAAAATGCGAGTTCAAAATTTTAATGACCGAAATTAAAAAGTATGTAAATTGATAAAACTTTTTCCGCTGTTTAAAATGGCATATAAAAAAAAAGGTTGATTCCTGTGAGGGAATTTTCCCCACAATTCCATTTTAAGCTTAAAACAATCGAAAATTTCAGATTCATATGAACGATCTTCTCCAGAATTTAATATGACAAAATCTAAGAGAGTTATAAAAATGTATTTTGTACCATATATAGAAGAGATGATCTCCTACAGACTGATGTAAAATTCAAGGTCCTCCATTGAGTATTTCATATTCCATAAGAATTTAAATTTTCTTTTGATTTAAGCCTTTACTATCAATAATAGCAAAATTTTGAGATGACAGGAGAATTTTTTCATTTCTATCACTTTTGCTCTCTCGAACAATATTTTTGGAGTTGATACACTGATCTTTGGCCAAAAACGGTGGGAACCAGCTTGTTCGGAGAAGTCTATATGATGGCAATATTTTCACAAAGTTTCCTAAGAATTCTTTGATATATTACAGAAGTAGGGTGCGTGTCGGGTCCCCTTTAAAAAGAAATGCATCATAAACGGCGCATAGCACAGACGTACCATATACTTTTCCTGAAAGTAGAGAAGCATGCCTAAAATCTGTTGGGAAAACATTTCCCAAAAAATTTTTGGGGGTGAATTTTTTTCGCATTTTGATGGGATGCCCTGCGATCACGAATAATGGAATTTGGCTGAAATGACAATAATTCAAAAGAATATTTTTTCTGAACATTTCTACCAAGTTCCCTCGTGATCTGATAAAAAGCGAAGATTTCAGAGTATTATCACTCATACAGATGATACTATTAATAATAGCAAAATTTTGAAATAAAAGTCTTAACTCATATTTGAAGTAGAATGTTTGCATTTCTATCACTTTGTTTCGGTCATACAATAATTTTGGAGTTGATACACTGACCTTTGTTAAAAATGGTGTAAATCTACCGGTTCGGATAAATGCTTGAGATCTATGTAGCTCACTAAATTTCATAAAGATCTTGTGATAAGTAAAGGCTGTAGCATATTACCATTAATCCCGATAATACTATTAATAATAACAAAGTTTGAGATAACAGTATTAGTTTGTGTTTGAAGTAGAATTTTTTAATTTCTATCACTTTTGCTCTGACGCTAATATTTCTGGAGTTGATACACTGACCTATGGTAAAAAATAATCAGCCGGTTCGGATAAATTCCATAGAGGGTCAAAGTTTCAACATCTCCACCAAGTTTCATAAAGATCGTATGGTAAGTTAAGGCTATAACTGTGACCAAACAACAATAATAATAATAATAATAATAATAATAATAATAATAATAATAATAATAATAATAATAATAATATCAGCAAAAACAATAAGATTTCTACAGAACGCAGAAATCTTAATAATAAATCTTCATTGGTAAAAACATATTCCAATACTACAATTTACAATAATACAATAAGGAATTGAAGTAACTCGATTCTGAAACGAACGAAACAACGCTCCATAATATGTCACTCAGCTGCCAAAGAAATATCGCTGAAGTGCAAATTCTGCGAACAGAAGGTAATAGAAATGCGAAATAGCTTTACCGTTCTGTTTTCATATTTGTTTGAGATTTAAGAGAATTTGGAGTAACGTTAAGTGGCGCGGATTCAATTAATTCCAAAGGAAACGTATCGTAGAGGGTCTTTCTGTTCTCTTTTCAATGACTAAAAGTTTAAATATATACCTTTTACAGTCTGTCTGTTCTCATTATTCAAATCGCCCTTCTAATCCTTTCTAATTGAGCAATTTCTTCGTTTTTTAGAACCGAGTTGAATTGAATTGAGTTATTCAGTTCAGTTCAATTCATGTGACTTTGTATTCTTTTCTAATTGAGCAATTTTTTCCTTCTAAAATGGACAGAAATTGAAATTTAAGGTTTTCTGAGAGAGGAATCGTAACTTTTATTTATTCCTAATTTTTAGCTTTTTCAGTATCTGATCTTTTTTTCTTCCTGCTCTTTGGTCTTAAGGGGTCACGTGGTCCTTAAAGGGGAGGAGGGGTTCCTTATTTTACCACCAAGGGCCACATGGAGGAGGGGGTCTTGGCGTTTAACCACGTGGCCAATACTAAGCATTAAAATATCCTGTTTATAAGATTGTTTATCATATTAACATATTATGTATGATATAAATATAACCTTTGATTTGGTTAGCTTCCGCCCGAATTGTTCATTCTGACGAAGGTCAAGCTTTTCACTCCACCTTAGACCTACAGTTTAACGTGGAATCCGAACCACGCCCCATCAGCAGCCCAGCGTCTTAACCACTAGGCCACCTAGGGTACCCATTTATCTACCAAACACTTTCTTTATTGTGTGGAAAGATGAACAGCTGCGTTTTGCTGCGCGCCGGCTGCCGTCGGGTCTCGAACCAGGGGCCGATGGATTCATAGTCAGCGACGCTAACCACTACACCACACATATATATATATATATATATATTAACGTTCATGAAACACAAATTCGCCATACTTTTAATTTGATTATTTTTAATTTGCTTCAATTTAATTTGCATTTTAATTTACATAAGATTAAGAAGAGGTGGGGGTTACATCAGAAGACCACGTGGTTTTGGAGGGGGGGTTTAAGTCATTGGCCACACATGATCACAAGGTGGGGTGACGGGTTTGAAAACCACCCGAAAAAGGACCACGTGGTTTTTGAATGACCCCTTAAAGTGACTTAGATTTTGCCTCAGCTTCATTGAGTCCTTTGCTTTTGAGTTACTTTGTAATTTTTTTTCTTTTGGTGCATAATACTTGACAAGTTGACAGTATTAATAGAAAATTTCTTTATTAATTTTAATATTATCTCTTATCAGACCATTTGTGTTTGTTTAAAGACTTTAATCTTTCTGCTGATTTTAGTGTCATTATGTCTGTAATGAATCTTGTTCCGTTTGGTGAAAAGTTTTCACTAATTTTCACTAATTTTCACTAATTTCACTAATTTCACTTATTTTGATTTATTACAGACATATAAAAGTTATGATTTTTTAATTTGTTACTATTTCAGTATATTCATTAGGATTGCAGTCAATGAGAGATAGATTATGAATTATCATTTGTATTCCTTTACAATTCCATTTTCTTATTCCATTTTCCATTTCCATTTTATCTGTTTCAATTTGTCTCTCTAATTTTATTCTCTCCTTCTTTTCCGACTCGTCCGCTTCTCTTACCATAAATTTTCACCGTTCTTAATTTGAACGAAAAACCTTTCTGCTAAATTTTTTCCAAAGGACTCCTTTACAAAACAACGTATTTTATTACATTATTCTTTTAGGGTACGTGATTTGACGTGTCTGTAACCGCAACATTCCGAGCCTCCCTGAGGTAACAAGACGTGTTCAATACAGTCTAATGAGAAGAACTAAAAAATCAGACAATCCAATTGTCCAAGCTCTTCATCAGTCCTGTTTTACGTCTTCTAGACTGTGGATATCTTGGTATGAAAGTGTTTGTTCATATCTCCACTTAGCTTCTGCATTAGCTACCCCATTACTTTTTATTTTTATGAAGCTGTTATTACTAATTTTATTACTTCTCATTTCTTTACTTCTATTATTATTGCTATTTCTTTATTACCATAATCCTTTTTTTTTGTTTTAATTTATTGTTTAATTAGTTGTATCGTTCATTACCTTCATGGATACTGTATTTTTTTTTTTTTTTTGGATGGGGGATCTGTCTCCTACCAATAAACATTATCATTATTATTTTATTTTTATTTTATTTTTATTTTATTTTTATTTTATTTTTCTTTGGTAGTTTTTATTATTACTTGTTTGAATCCGTGTCTTATTTTTATTTCTCTTTTAGTCATAATTTTTAGTTGTTTTTTTTAAATTTATTATTGTTTGAGTTACTGGTAGCTTATTACCTTCAAGAGTATTGTATTATTTTATGGGATTTATATCCTGCCCAATAAAGCTTCTTCTTATTATTATTATTATTAAAGTTTTATTACCTTCTGTTCGTAGAAGTCACATTTCAGCGATTCACCTTCGTTAGCAACCGAATAACACACTTTGGAGCGTTGTTTATTTTGGTTATCTATTATTCAGTTGGTCTTTTCAGAATCGAGTTACTTCAGTTTATTCGTTGAAAGTAATCTCGTTTAGTTTCTTTATTAAATTAAAACAATTTCTCCCTTTGAGAGAGAGACGGGTTAGGTTCCTCGTAGATGTACGATGTTCATCCTCCTCTTGAAAATCTAACAAAAATTGTCCAAAAGAAAATTGTCCAAAAAAAACTGTTAAAAAAAAACTGTCTATCCTGTCTATCACTGATTAAGAAATGTTGTTGCTTGCCTGAAAGTCGGAAAAAAATTGAAACGTTTTGAAAAGACTTCTTTGAAAAGATTACTTTTCATGTTAGAAAATAAAAATTTAAACTTTGTAAATTATTTTGGTGAAGAAAAATCAATTGACATTAAATTTTTTATTATGATCTATATATAATATGATGAATAAAACCACGAAGGAAAGGAAACACAGAATGGTGCTCAAGCGCTTTCGTCTAATGACATCCAGTGTTCCTGAGGATGTCATTAGACGAAAGCGCTTGAGCATCATTCTGTGTTCCTTTCCTTCGTGGTTTTATTCATCATAAATATTTTTCACGTGTTACTTTCGTGAAATAATTTTCATATATATATATATATATATATATATATATATATATATATATATATATATATATATATATATATATATATATATATATATATAATATATTATATATATATATATATGAAAAATTATTTCACGAAAGTGACACGTGAAAAGTATTTATGATGAATAAAACCACGAAGGAAAAAAGAAACACAAAAGGGGTGCTCAAGCGCTTTCGTCTAATGACATCCTCAGGAACACTGGAGTGAAAGGACAGATCAAGGCAATATATAGGTTACAAAAATAAACATACATACATACATATTCACATATATATACATATATATATATATATATACATATATATTACATATATACATATAGTAAGCATAGAAAAAAATTGTGGGAGGAGCCAACATTTATATGGTCACAGAAAAATAAAGAAATAAAAATAAATATAAATATAAATTGAGAAAAAATTAATTACAAAATAGTGCCTTAGTGATATATATGTCACAGCCTAAATAATCATAAAGAAATAAACAGGCAAATAAAAAAAAACCCATAAATATACATACATACATATATATATATATATATATATATACATATATATATATATATATATAATATATATATATAAAGACACTTTTAGCACTTTGGCCGACCTTCAATATAAATTCAAATGGCTTTTTTATGGAACAGGTCACAAAAGAATAAAGAAATAAAAATAAATATAAATATTGTAAGTGGAGTCTACCAATTCAAGCTCAAGAGGGAAGTTTTACAATCGATTTAATAGATGCTGCCAAATTGATATATATGTCACTAAAAAATAAAGAAATAAACCAAAAAAAAAAAAAAAAAAAAAAAAAAATTAATTATTAAAAAAAATAAAAAAAATAATAATAAATTGAAAGATAAATTTTAAGAGAGGCACACACAATTTATAAGGGAAAAATTACCACATATGCATATTATAGTCACAAACGAATAAAAAAGTACAAGTAAATATAAATTGGAAAACAAAATGATGCCTAGATGATATATAAAGAACAATAAAATATATACAACATATATACGGTATATATACGAAATATAAACGCAATATATACAGAATATATATATATATATATATATGCATAAGGAAAAAAAATTACCAAATTTGTTTTTATAATTATTGTCTGAGAAAACGGTAGGTCGCAAAAGAATAAAGAAATAAAAATAAATATAAATTGAAAAAATTACAAATAATACACGTACACATGTATACCCACATAACCAAATATATATTACATATACACACATATATACAAACACACACACACACACACACATATATATATATATATATATATACAAGCTTGACCTTCACGAAATGAGAAATCATCCCGCAGAACCTTTGTGAGGTTGTAAGGTAAGGTAAGGTACATACACATATACATATATGCATATATAACTGCAATGACCGCGCAGTATATAAATGAATAGAAACGACATAAGTGTTAAGGAACGTTTCCGCACACGAGGAGGAGAGATAACGAATAATGAAAAATGAGGCGAACCGCCCTGGAATCGAACCCAGGGCCTTCCAATTGCCGGTTGGATGCTCTACCATTATGCTACGGACCTCACTCCAACCGGCAATTGGAAGGCCCTGGGTTCGATTCCCGGGCGGTTCGCCTCATTTTTCATTATTCGTTATCTCTCCTCCTCGTGTGCGGAAACGTTCCTTAACACTTATGTCGTTTCTATTCATTTATATACTGCGCGGTCATTGCAGTTATATGCGCATATTCACGATTTGCGAGGGTGCCCTCTCAGGGCATTGGTTTCTGCCCTATGTGGGAGAATTTCGATTTGTGATTGAGTGAGGTCCGTAGCATAATGGTAGAGCATCCAACCGGCAATTGGAAGGCCCTGGGTTCGATTCCCGGGCGGTTCGCCTCATTTTTCATTATTCGTTATCTCTCCTCCTCGTGTGCGGAAACGTTCCTTAACACTTATGTCGTTTCTATTCATATACATATATATATATATATATATATATATATATTTAACTGCATACATACATACATACATACATATACACACATACATACATACATATACACACATATACACAAACACATTTAACTGCAATGACCACACCACATACTCACATACACATACATACATACACATACACGCATACAGCAAAAAATTGAAAAATAAAATTGTAAGGGAAACAACAGACAAAACAAATTTTTTACCAAAGATTTAACAACCTGCCCTTTTTGTTTAAATCCATTCTGAAGGAATTCAGAGCAACGGGATCAAGTTGAAACAGACCTTTACTCATGTTAAGGTTATTTGTAAGTTGAATTATAGCCGACTCAAGAATATTTCTATTAACAATGTTGCTAGAGTGAAACAAAACTGAAACATTATTCCAATCAATACAATGGGATAACTCTGACAAATGGACAAAAAGGGCACTGGACAACTGTCCCGTTCTAACGGAATATTGATGCTGTTTTACACGCGTTTGCAAATCCTTTCCCGTCTGACCTATGTAAAAGGAATCACATTGCTTACACCCAATTTTATAGATAATGCCTAAATTATTGGTAGGGCTATTTTTTACTATGATGTTTTTCACAATATTGTTATATGAAAAAACTACACTGATATCCAAAAGTTTAAGTACATTAGCAATGCCTAAGAAGCCCGGGAAAAATGGAAGTACTAAAATATTCTTTGACAAGGTGCGAGTGTTATTATTCACACGATAGAAGGTTCGTTTAGCCTTATTAAGACAAGATTCCATGAACGCAGATGGGTAACACAACTCACTTCCAATACCGTTGATATTTTCCAATTCGGCATCGATGTATTCCGGACTGGCGATCCTAAGAGCGCGGAGAAACATTGAGGAAAATATGGCCTTTTTAATAGGGGTGTCATGTCCAGAGTAAAAGTGTACGTAGGACAAATTGTTTGTTTTTTTCCGATGGATACTAAACTTAAAACCCGGGCTATCCCTATGAACACGCACATCCAAAAACGGGATTGAGTTGTCTTGTTCCACTTCTAAAGTAAATTTAATGGAGGGGACTTGGTCATTTAACTGAAGGAGGAAGTCATCCAGGTCACGATTCATGGGCCAGATACACAAAATATCGTCGACGTACCGCATCCAAGGGATGCCAACCCCCAGGATTCTCGGAATGTAAGTAATTTCAAAAAACTCCATATAAATATTGGAGAGAAGGGGCGACAAAGGGTTGCCCATGGCCATCCCAAAAACTTGTTGATAATGCTCGCCATTGAAAGTGAATTTACAATCCTTGATACAAAGCTTAATAAGCTCCAAAACAGTGTGTGCAGGTAATGGTAAATCATAATTATGTAATTCTCTGGCGAGAAAGTCAAGCATATCATCAATCGGCACTTTTGTGAACAATGAACAAACGTCGAAACTGATCAATCTATCGTTGGTATTAATGCGAACATTATTCAATTTTTCAGTGAGATCCATGGAATTTTTTACGTGTGAATCAGAGACAGTTCCAAGAATGGGGGACAAAACATTAACAAGCCATTTGGAGAGTTTATAGGTAATACAGTGCCCGCGAAAAGTATCCGATCACCCTTGAAATTTGTATTTTTTACATAAAAAACAATGTTTAAATGTATACTAACCTTATATTAGTATTTTGTCATCTGTCCTTTGGTTTGGATGACTTGTTCTAGACGTTTTGGCATGGATTTAATCAAGTTTTGACAAACTTCCACTGATATTTCCTTGCACCATACCTTTTTGATGGCCTCTTGTAATTTTTCGACTGAGCCAGTGTCGTGGCATTCAACCTTATTTTTTATTATTAGCCACAGATTTTCTATCGGATTGAGATCTGGACTATTACCAGGCCAATCCAAAATATCAAATTTATTGTCAGTAATCCATTTTGTCACTATTTTGGCCCTGTGACATGGTGCACCATCATGCATGTATGTTTTTGTCCTTTGGATTGCCATTGCCATTGGAAGTTTATCCTGTAGCATTGCTAAATACCGTGCACCATTCATAGTTGTGTTCTTCGGAAGAAAATATAAGTTTCCACGCCCATAGTAACCGAAACAACCCCAAACCATCACACTTGGAGGGTGTTTCATTGTCTTTAGGGTGTATTTAGGGTCCATCCTATTTGAGCCAATAGGCCGGCGAACCTTTTTTGGACAACTTCTGAATGTCAAAAATGTCGACTCATCGCTAAATAAAACCTTCTTCCAGTCATCAACAGTCCAATGAATGTATTTTTTACAAAATGCGACACGTTTTTTACGCATTTTTTCATTAATGAACGGTTTCTTAGCAGCATGGCGAGATGGTAATCCGAGTTCTTTTTGGAGCCGCTCCTGGATAGTTCGTTCAGAAACACCAGATAACAAATTATTCATATTAAATTTTATTTCTTTCGCAGTTATTGTTGGGTTTTTCAATACTAAACGTTTCATAAGTTTGTCTGTTCGCGAATTTGTTTTTCTCGGTCTGCCAGATCGTTTTTTAGGGACTGGCGTGGTTAGGCCACCATTGTTCTTAGCCCGTGAAACCCATAAATTAACGGTACTTTGGGATATGTTTAATTCCTTAGCTATCTGTCTCTGTGATTTCCCACATGCATGCAAAGCAACAATAGCACCTCGACAATCACACTTAAGTTGTTTTTTAGCACACATTATATATAAATTTTATTTACACCACTTTCTGTAAAAAAAAAAAAAAATCAAGAAATTTACACAAACAGTGAAATCTGACAAATTTGAGACACAGCCACCCGCAACGAAGGCTACCAGAACACTAATTTGAGAATGCGTTGGATAGCTCTCATATCAGCGAGCAACCTCAAAGTTACCAGATGTCGCTAGAACAAATAGAAAGTGAATTACGTGTCTCTGAATATCAAGGGAAAATATTGTATTTTCTTGAGTGATCGGATACTTTTCGCGGGCACTGTAGAGCCCACCGAGCTAATAATAGGGCGCATAGGGTTACCCGGTTTGTGGGTTTTAATAAGACCATAAAGATAAGGCAGAGCAGGTGAAGTGGACAAAAAAAGGGGAATTAAATCCTTATGATCTTTGAGAATGCGTTTCAAGCCACTATTGAATGATTTGATGACATCATCCTGTGGGTTCTTCCTAAGTTTCACGTATGTGGCGGGGTCCTGAAGCAGCTCATTCATCTTTCCAATGTAATCCACTTTGTCCATAATGACTAAGGTGTTAGCCTTGTCTGCTTTAGTAATATGGAGCTCACTATCTTTTTTTAATTGTGAAAGGCTATTGCGGAAACGTTTAGGAAAGTTATCTTCGTAAGAAATATTCGCAGCACCATAGACCAGGCCTTTAACTATGTTAACTAAAAACTGAGGAAGGTTACACTGTTTTTCAAAACGAGCAAGACTATGACAAATTTGTAAAGCAGTAGGTTTTTTAACAATATAAAAGGACATACCAAATCCAAGGGCACTTTTTGCATCGTCACTAATGTTTTTCGAAGAAAGGTTCAAAACACACTTTGAGCTTGCTTTTTTACTCCACTGACTATTTCGAATGAGACTTTTAATTTTGTAATTAATTTTTTCTCAATTTATATTTATATTTATTTTTATTTCTTTATTTTTCTGTGACCATATAAATGTTGGCTCCTCCCACAATTTTTTTCTATGCTTACTATTATATGTATATATGTATATATATATTATATATATAATATATGTATATATATGTGAATATGTATGTATGTATGTTTATTTTTGTAACCTATATATTGCCTTGATCTGTCCTTTCACTCCAGTGTTCCTGAGGATGTCATTAGACGAAAGCGCTTAAGCACCCCTTTGTGTTTCTTTTTTCCTTCGTGGTTTTATTCATCATATATATATATATATATATATAATAATAATAATAATGAAAGATGATCTAGGTCCGCTCTGCAACGCTTATATCTTCCGGGCAGTGTAATTCAGATATCTATTCCCTCTAGGCTCTATCACCTTCGAATTTCGAGGGGAATGTTTTATGCAAAGGATAATAATGAATTCGTCTTGTACATTTATTTTTGAGTTTATGGAGTTAATGTTGTGGAAATATAAAGAAAGCAAGTCGAGGGAATATTTCTTTCAGTAAAAGGCCCTCTTCTAAAGCATCAAGTCTTAGGCGAAGTGCCTTCTCAGTCCCTCTTAATGGCCAAAAACGGTGGGAACCAGCCTGTTCGGAGAAATCTATATGATGGCAATATTTTCACTAAGTTTCCTAAGAATTCTTTGATATATTACAGAAGTAGGGTGCGTTTCGGGTCCCCTTTAAAAAGAAATGCATCATAAACGGCGCATAGCACATACGTACCATATACTTTTCCTGAAAGTAGAGAAGCATGCCTAAAATCTGTTGGGAAAACATTTCAAAAAAAATTTGGGGGGGGGGGCGAATTTTTTTCGCATTTTGATGGGATGCCCTGCGATCACGAATAATGGAATTTGGCTGAAATGACAATAATTCAAAAGAATATTTTTTCTGAACATTTCTACCAAGTTCCCTCGTGATCCGATAAAAAGCGAAGATTTTAGTGTATTATCACTCATACAGATGATGCTATTAATAATAGCAAAATTTTGAAATAAAAGTCTTAACTCATATTTGAAGTAGAATGTTTGCATTTCTATCACTTTGTTTCGGTTAGACAATATTTTTGGAGTTGATACACTGACCTTGGTTAAAAATGGTGTAAATCTACCGGTTCGGATAAATGCTTGAGATCTATGTAGCTCACTAAATTTCATAAAGATCTTGTGATAAGTAAAGGCTGTAGCATATTACCATTAATCCCGATAATACTATCAATAATAGCAAAGTCTGAGATAACAGTATTAATTTGTGTTTGAAGTAGAATTTTTTTCATTTCTATCGCAGTTTTGCTGTGACGCTAATATTTCTGGAGTTGATATAGTGACCTATGGTAAAAAATAATCAGCCGGTTCAGATAAATTCCATAGAGGGTCAAAGTTTCAACATCTCCACCAAGTTTCATAAAGATCGTATGGTAAGTTAAGGCTATAACTGTGACCAAACAACAATAATAATAATAATAATAATAATAATAATAATAATAATAATAATAATAATAATAATAATAATATCAGCAAAAACAATAACATTTCTACAGAACGCAGAAATCTTAATAATAAATCTTCATTGGTAAAAACATATTCCAATACTACAATTTACAATAATACAATAAGGAATTGAAGTAACTCGATTCTGAAACGAACGGAACAACGCTCCATAATATGTCACTCAGCTGCCAAAGAAATATCGCTGAAGTGCAAATTCTGCGAACAGAAGGTAATAGAAATGCGAAATAGCTTTACCGTTCTGTTTTCAATATTTGTTTGAGATTTAAGAGAATTTGGAGTAACGTTAACTGACGCCGATTCAATTAATTCCAAAGGAAACGTATCGTAGAGGGTCTTTCTGTTCTCTTTTCAATGACTAAAAGTTTAAAGTTATATTTACCTTTTACAGTCTGTCTGTTCTGATTATTCAAATCGCCTTTCTAATCCTTTCTAATTGAGCAATTTCTTCGTTTTTTAGAACCGAGTTGAATTGAATCGAGTTATTCAGTTCAGTTCAATTCAAGTGACTTTGTATTCTTTTCTAATTGAGCAATTTTTTCCTTCTAAAATGGACAGAAATTGAAATTTAAGGTTTTCTGAGAGAGGAATCGTAACTTTTAGTTATTCCTAATTTTTAGCTTTTTCAGTATCTGATCTTTTTTTCTTCCTGCTCTTTGGTCTTAAGGGGTCACGTGGTCCTTAAAGGGGAGGAGGGGTTCCTTATTTTACCACCAAGGGCCACATGGAGGAGGGGGTCTTGACGTTTAACCACGTGGCCAATACTAAGCATTAAAATATCCTGTTTATAATATTGTTTATCATATTAACCCTTTAACGCCGAACGTTTTTGTAGGGTTAAGTCTAAATGCGTGTATTTGAAACGGTACGTATTCGACCCAGTCGGCGTTAGAGGGTTAACATATCATATATGATATAAATATAACCTTTGATATGGTTAGCTTCCGCCCGAATTGTTCATTCTGACGAAGGTCAAGCTTTTCACTCCACCTTAGACCTACAGTTTAACGTGGAATCCGAACCACGCTCCATCAGCAGCCCAGCGTCTTAACCACTAGGCCACCTAGGATACCCATTTATCTACCAAACACTTTCTTTATTGTGTGGAAGGATGAACAGCTGGGTTTTGCTGCGCGCTGGCTGCCGTCGGGTCTCGAACCCGGGGCCGATGGATTCGTAGTCAGCGACGCTAACCACTACACCACACACATATATATATATATATATATATTTATTTCGGAAAATTCTAAAAGATTCGAATCTTTAACGTTCATGAAACACAAATTCGCCATACTTTTAATTTAATTATTTTTAATTTGCTTCATTTTAATTTGCATTTTAATTTACATAAGATTAAGAAGAGGTGGGGGTTACATCAGAAGACCACGTGGTTTTGGAGGGGGGTTTAAGTCATTGGCCACACATGATCACAAGGTGGGGTGACGGGTTTGAAAACCACCCGAAAAAGGACCACGTGGTTTTTGAATGACCCCTTAAAGTGACTTAGATTTCGCTTCAGCTTCATTGAGTCCTTTGCTTTTGAGTTTCTTTGCAATTTTTTTTCTTTTGGTACATAATACTTGACAAGTTGACAGTATTAATAGAAAATTTCTTTATTAATTTTAATATTATCTCTTATCAAACCATTTGTGTTTGTTTAAAGTCTTTAATCTTTCTGCTGATTTTAGTGTCATTATGTCTGTAGTGAATCTTGTTCTGTTTGGTGAAAAGTTTTCACTAATTTTCACTAATTTTCACTAATTTCACTAGTTTTCACTTATTCTGATTTAGTACAGACATATAAAAGTTATGATTTTTTAATTTGTTACTATTTCAGTATATTCATTAGGATTGCAGTCAATGAGAGATAGATTATGAATTATCATTTGTATTCCTTTACAATTCCATTTTCTTATTCCATTTTCCATTTCCATTTTATCTGTTTCAATTTGTCTCTCTAATTTTATTCTCTCCTTCTTTTCCGACTCGTCCGCTTCTCTTACCATAAATTTTCACCGTCTTAATTTGAACGAAAAACCTTTCTGTAAATTTCTTTCCAAAAGACTCCTTTACAAAAACAACGTATTTTATTACATTATTCTTTTAGGTTACGTGATTTGACGTGTCTGTAACCGCAACATTCCGAGCCTCCCTGAGGTAACAAGACGTGTTCAATACAGTCTAATGAGAAGAACTAAAAAATCAGACAATCCAATTGTCGAAGCTCTTCATCAGTCCTGTTTTACGTCTTCTAGACTGTGGATATCTTGGTATGAAAGTGTTTGTTCATATCTCCACTTAGCTTCTGCATTAGCTACCCCATTACTTTTTATTTTTATGAAGCTGTTATTACTAATTTTATTACTTCTCATTTCTTTACTTCTATTATTATTGCTATTTCTTTATTACCGTAATCCTTTTTTGGTTTTAATTTATTGTTTAATTAGTTGTATCGTTCATTACCTTCATGGATACTGTATTTTTTTTTTTTGGATGGGGGATCTGTCTCCTACCAATAAACATTATCATTATTATTTTATTTTTATTTTATTTTTATTTTATTTTTCTTTTCTTAGTCTTTGGTAGTTTTTATTATTACTTGTTTGAGTCCGTGTCTTATTTTTATTTCTCTTTTAGTCGTAATTTTTAGTTGTTTTTTTTTAAATTTATTATTGTTTGAGTTACTGGTAGCTTATTACCTTCAAGAGTATTGTATTATTTTATGGGATTTATATCCTGCCTAATAAAGCTTATTATTATTATTAAAGTTTTATTACCTTCTGTTCCAAATTCTTTTTTTTTTTTTCACTCGAGAAAAAATGGTAAAAATAGGAGAAAATTGAATTCTTTTTTTTTTTTCAGGAGTTTGATAATATTTTCAAATTATTTTTATAACGAAAGAAAAGTCTGAAATTTAATTCTGATTTTATAACAATTTTAGAATTTGTTTCCAACCTCATTGCAGCTTACTGCAATGCAGTAATATATATATATATATATATATATATATATATATATTACTGCATATTTACACACACACACACACATATATATATATATATATATATATATATATATATATATGGTGAGGCAACAAACCTTGACCTTCGTCCGAATGAATAATTTGGGCGGAAGCAAACTTAAATATTATTTTAAGGGTATATTGAAAATAACAAGTAATAATCTATACTATAATAAGAGAGCCGTCCGTCCGTCCGTCCGTCCGTCACACTTTCAGAAATTGTGAGAAAAAATTGTGAGAAAAAAATTCAGAAATTGTATTACGGGCGGCAATGTGAAGCTCAAGATTTTCATGACTGTGTTCTTTTCTGTAGTTTAGCCTGTCTGTTTGTCTGTTTGTGAAATTTATCAAGGGGAGTAATGGGGGAAGGGTGGGGGTGGGGGTAATGGGGGAGGGGTGGGGTAATGGGGAGGGGTGGGGGTAATGGGGGAGGGGGTTAGCCCCCAAGTTGTATGAATGAGGGTGAGGGGTTTTGGGAGATACCAGATTCAGAAATGTTGACACAATGTGAAGCTCAAAATTTTCACGGCTGGGTTCTTTTTCTGTAGTTTAGCCTGTCTAACCGTCAGCGAAGCGACGGGAACTGTACTAGTAATATAGGGTGAACCAAATGTAGGTGGACAGTAAATGATAACGTTTATTTTGAGAATACATATTTAATTTTTTTGTATACTATAATACAAAATAAAATTTAAATAAATTTAGTTATAATATTTAATATAATATAACACAAACACCATAGTTATAATGAACACCATAGTTATAATATAATATAACACAAACCGTATTCAACCTACTGTCCACCTACTTTTGGTTCACCGTGTATAATAATAATAGGCAAAAGGTAAAAATTTGGAAACGTTCTATGATTATTTTACACAATTTTTAATTAAATCGTACATTTAGCAGAAAATAAATGCTCCTTAATTAATGAAAAAAATTCAGAATAAATTATGAAATTACACATAATAAATGTGAAGCTCGATTATTTATTTTACTTGGCCCTTAAACTTTAGGCTTTACTGGGGCTCTTATTAGAAATATAACAGATAGTTAATATTATCAATAATAAACAAATCATGAATAAGTATTATTAATAATTAAGGTATGTATTAATCTTAAATTTATTAAAGTTATTATATCAATACCATACAAAGAAATTAATATTATACATGATAGGTAAGAATTAAAAGTGCTTAATGAAATTATCCTATTTTAGATAACTAATTATAAAATGGGAACTTAATTACTATGGTAATAATGGCCATGGCGACCTTATACATCAGCAGGAGCTAATGAAGTACTTCCTTAATGATTTGCCAAATACATATAATGGTGAAGCCTATCTAATATTTATGAGAATTGCAGTCCATATATCTGCTCCTTTGAAAGAGAGTGCATTTCATGCAGTTTTCATTGTACTGTATACTCTAGTTTGGTTTGCGTGTAAAATCTCTGTGGAGTCTAGTTTTATAATGATGATGTGTTTGATGTGCGAGTGATTGCTCTTTGAATGAGTGATGTATGTTGGGATGTATGTATGTATGTGATATATGGTTAAATCTATTCTCTTTAGCTTTTTGTTTCATGCTTTCAGTTTCCATTATACTCGTATATCTACCTATGCCTTGGTACCACCTAAACCAATTTTTTTACGCCATTACGAACGCACCAAAATCCTTCAGAATTGAAACCAGACTTATATAGAAGATTCGTTGACGACACATCCCTTCTCTCTAATAACAAGGACCATTCTAATAATATTTTTTCAGCTATCTTAACCGTCAGCATCCCATAACAAATAGAATAAACCAATAATAAGCTCGCTTTTTTTTCAATATCAGAAAAACCAAAGAACACAACTTTTTCACTGATTCCCTTTATCGTAAACCTACCTCCTTCGCCGGTTAAGGCCCCAACTCCTTCAGCGACATATCTTTCTTGTAATATATCAACTGCATTAAAATTATTAGTCATAGAGCTTAAAACTTTGCTATTCTTACCTATCATTTCATCACGAAATTACTTCCCTTCAAAGCCTTTTTGCTTTAAGTATTTTAATAAAACACAACAATCTGATCTCCATTCCCTCATTAATTTTTGTCTTATGCTACTGATCATAAAAAAAAAAAGGAATTAAGCAAACCACAAGGAAAATTACAAGAAAAATTACTAGGAAAATCATTTATTTATTTATTTCTCTATCGTTCTATTTATACACGTACAGGGGACATACACACACACACACAAATATATATATATATATATATGTGTGTGTGTGTGTGTGTATATATAATGCTACAAGTAAATGCTTTCTTATACATACATAGCATAGAACTAAAGTCTAATAGAACTGCCATTTGCAAGTAAATTGTATGGTTTAGTGGCAGAATGGCGTTATTTGGCAAAACGTTTTGATAATGCGGAACATGGAGATTATTTACAGCAACTTTAAAGACATATAAGTGAAGATGCCATATATATATATATATATATATATATATATATATATATATATATATATATATATATATGTATATATATATTCATGAGGAAAATCATAAAGGAAAACATAATGGAAAATTATCCGCTTTCCTTATGTCATCTGTTTATTTTAATCTTTAAACTTTAGTCGTTGTAATGCGAGTTGCAGCAAACCTGGCCGCCAACTCAAACTCAGAATAGACAAATAGCGAGGTATCTTCAGGCGTACTTCCTTACTCATTAAGGAGAGAAGATGGTGTTTGTATGTATTTTTTTTAAATGTAAATGAAAAATTATTTTAACTTCTTACGTAATTTTCCCGATAGAAATCGATGTTTCTCTTATATTTAAAGGAAAAACGGGAGGTACTCGAGTAAATTTGAATGTGTGTGTGTGTGTGTATATATATATACAGAGAAAATAACCCTTTATCGATTTTCATTCAATCATTCACAATGTATTCTAGAAGTATAAATCATGTTATGTCCAAATTTAGAGAAAAATCGTGCGAACAAAAAAGAAATTTTATAGAGGTATATAAATTTTGAACTTCAGTTCTTTTTCAAAATAAAATATTCAAAATACGAGAAGATAAAAAAAAAATTGACACTGAATCTTTTTAAATTTGCTGGAAAATACTAAATAAATAGAAGTTCCCCCAAATAAAAAAAATAAAAAAATTACAGGAAAATACAAAAAAAAAAAGAAAAATTAGTTTCGGTAGGAAATTTCACATTCAAAGCCAAATATTTAATAACACAAATTTTATTTTAAGAAAAAATGTTTTATGAGGTTTCGGATATATTGGATGAAGATGGTCGGAACCCAAGTCTCGCGTTACTACCTTCAAAAGGTGAGGGAGAGTTTATAAAAAAGGTGAGGAGGCAACAAAGAATAATAAAACGTTTATAACTTCAAAGCATCAATAACTTTGAACTTTGTTTTTTTTTCTATTAACGAGGGGTTGTTCGCGGGAACGTATAGTTTCAAATCTGATTTGTTCTCGGCCCACGAGTAAATGTCACGATGAAACTGAAGGTCAATATCTCGAATAACTTCCTTTCATTTGTGAAAGGTTTTTCACCAATATGATCTGAAAGTGAAAGAAAAACTTTATGGCGAATATCACTGGGTTTGTTTACAGTTATTTTACATAAACAAATTAGAAAAATTATGTAACTGCTCCTACAGGGTGTCCACAATGTTTTGTCACCCCGGTAAAATACTAACTGATTTTTGTTTTTCCTTTCAGACCCATTTATCACATAGCTGGCTTGCCAATTCTTGGTTTATATTTTACAGTTCCTGTTGTGAACAGTTTCTTTTCACATCTCAACAGACCCCTTTTTGGAGGAGCAGAGCGATTGAATCGGTCCTGGAAGTCTGCACGAATATTTCCAATGGTTTTGCCATTACGTGGTCGCTCATGAATCCAGGCACTAGCCAATATGCGTTGTTCAATCGTATAGTTGCAGGCCCGTAGCCAGAATTTTTTATGGGGGGCAGGGCGAACGAGCGCCGAAGGCGCCAGCTCCTAGGGGCGTCCGGGTGTATGGTTTCCCTGGAAAATTTGAAAATTTAGGTTGTCTGAGACAGCATTTCCTACCTTTTCAAGGCGGTTACAAGGAAAATCAGAGAGTCTGAAATGGCGTAAAAACGTCAGGATTTTGTGAATTTTAAGACATTTTAAGGCAAAAACAGACATTCTGAGAGGTTTATTTTAATCTGTAATATATGAATAAAACAGAGCGTCACACACAGAAAGATAAAACAACAAATATATAGGGGCCTATATAACATGTACAGAAGTGAGCCAGAAGAACATGTTACTTTATTACATCATACCATCACACCACGTTATCAGATAAAAATTGAAGTGCACGAACAACCATGGTGATAGAAATATGAAGTTGCACCATATATTTAATTTTTATATGACCATGCTTTTGTAATGTTTTAATGTTTTTTTAGTGATCTGTTCGTTTGATTAGGCGGACTTCCACGGGGTGTGGGGGGGGTGCGTACGCACCCATCGCACCCCCACTAGCTACGGGCCTGAGTTGCTGCTATCACACATTTCAAATGGGTCTGAAAGAAAATCAAAAATTAGTCAGTATTTTACTGGGGTGACAAGATATTGTGGACACCCTGTACTTTGCTTTAACTACAAACACTGCAGTTTACGTTTTGGCTTTAATTAATATTGATAGAGGAATAATGTAATGATGCGATTGTTTAACCTTCTTTGCAACGTTTGAGGTCATATAACTGAGAGGATCTATAGCTTTACGCGGGATCCAAACCAAGAGTTGCTACATAATCTGAAAGGCAGAAGACGGTCTGCCATCCAATTACTCTCCAGACCCGATGTAGGCTTAACTTCGCCGATAGACGGGAAGCGGTGTTGCGACATTGGTAACAACGTAGCCCGATAGAGGAAGAAAAAACTGTATATATCTAAAAGTGAAACTTAAAATAATCTACACTATTGAATTTTTATAACGCCATTTAATATTCTTCTACATACATAAGAGCACGTTTACAATTATTCGAGAACATAATGCCCAATATTGCTTCATCTTCTTCCGGTGTCGTGACTCTGAGCTTTCTGGGTCTGTATTTTGTTTCACTCTTTCCCTCAATCTCGTATTGAAATATCAAATGTTTTATACGCTTTTTTTGTGCACTCTAAAAGGGTAAACAATTACATTGATGGACGCTACAGCGTTCTCTGGTGGTGGAGTGTTTACCTTTCCATTGTAAATACCGAGTACAGAAGTGATATTAAACTACTTCTTTCTGGCAAATGTATCGAACGAATGAAATCTAAACAGTCTTGACCTATAACTGCAGCTACGAAAAGTTGAACATCATAAATATTAAATGATAAAACCAACACTTTTTTATAGAGGTGTGTGTGCGTGGGTATATATATATATATATATATATATATATATATATGTGTGTGTGTGTGTGTGTGTGTGTATATATATATATTTTTTTTTTTATAAAACTTCATTGTTAGTAACGTTATTTTTATTAATTACATAAATTTATAATGGTCGGTTTTTAAACAGAAACTTTAATATTACTTTTTCCAATCATATTAGAGGGTACCTGGCACGTATGCATTTCAAGGTCGCTTCTTCGAATATATTCAATAACTAACCCGTTAGTTAATTTCCCTCAATAAACAAGCTAGTGATACAATACCTTCAGCAGATAAAACGAACAAACCTCTAATGCAGTGCTTCCCAACCTTTTTCACGCCATTCCCCCCTTGGGGAACCTTAAAAATTCCCGTGGACCCCCTTCATTTTTTCCCCCATAACCCTTAAAAATAATGATGAAAAATAAAACGATTCTTTCGTTTTTAATTGTTGACAACTCGCATAAATTTGACTCGCATAATTAATGATCACATAATGACATAATCAATGGCTTTCACTCATCATTATCTCGCATAAATTTGGCTCACAACAAACTCGAGTTGGGTTGGGAAGAACCAAGTTCGTTTGTCCCACTGCTCAATGGGAAGGTTGGCCTTGCTTCTTCTCAGTCAGTCGCTTAATTCGAGGTTGCGTCACTGCCAAGGCACATCTCATGTTCGGGTCCACATCCAATCGTTCCGACTCCTATTCTTCATTTGTAGAAGGGTGGAGAAACCAGACTCTCATAAATACAGTAGGCTGAGGCGAATGGCAAGAGGACTCGATAATAAAACCTTATTTTACTTCACATTTCCTAGATTTTCTTGAAATTTTCCAGCTTTTCATAGCCCGCCGTGGGCCCTCTGAAAATATTGATGTTGACCCCTGAGGGTCCATGGACCCCAGGTTGAGAACCACTGCTCTAATGCATGGAATACGTTGGTCAACGCTAATAAATAACATTTAAATAATAAATCACTTTTGAAGTGACCCCAAAAATAATAATAATAATATTATTTATTATTATTATTATTATTATTATTATTTTTATTATTATTTCATCCCTTAATCCAACAAAGCCAAAAGTACATTTATTTTTCTGGAAATGTCTTTTATTGTACTCAAGTTAATTTTTTTTATTGTTTAGTAACAATAAATTGTTTAATTCAACTTATAAATGTAATTTATATTATTGGATTACGTAGAACTACACTAGTCTCTATGTGTGCAGTCCCACACTGTCCTTCTAACGTTAATATGACTTCTGTACCGATCGTTTCTTCATAAAATATTACAAAATAATAATTTTTGCTCTTTTAAATTCAATACCTTTTAATAATAATTATTAAATTTCGTTGCCATGGAAACAAGCAGTGATTTAGCATGACGCTTTGGAAGGAATTATTTTCGTTCCATTTTATATCTACCAAATCTCATTATTTAAAGTTGATGTTTACATTGTTTCTTCCCCTCCAAAAGCAAGACTTTTTTTATATAAAATTGTTTACATCCTTTAAATTTTATAAACTCTAATCATTAATTCTATGAAAGGAAAATTCTCTATAAATTTTATCAATTCTAATCATTAATTCTATGAAAGGAAAATTCTCTATAAATTTTATCAATTCTAATCATTAATTCTATGAAAGGAAAATTCTCTTTAAATTTTATAAATGCTAATCATTAATTCTATGAAAGGAAAATTCTCTATAAATTTTATCAATTCTAATCATTAATTCTATGAAAGGAAAATTCTCTTTAAATTTTATAAATTCTAATCATTAATTCTATGAAAGGAAAATTCTCTTTAAATTTTATAAATTCTAATCATTAATTCTATGAAAGGAAAATTCTCTTTAAATTTTATAAATTCTAATCATTAATTCTATGAAAGGAAAATTCTCTTTAAATTTTATAAATTCTAATCATTAATTCTATGAAAGGAAAATTCTCTATAAATTTTATAAATTATAATCCTTAATTCTATGAAAGGAAAAGTCTCTTTAAATTCATTTATGAAACGTACGATAAAATAATAAATATATCGTATTTATAACGATAATTATAATAATTTGTGAAGATACAGTGAGGACAGCAACGAACACTGTAGAGTGGTTCGATACAGGGAATGCATCAATGTGAAGGAGAACATTTAAAGTATGATTTTTTAAGACGTAGATCTGTGATAGCGTGACAGTTCCCATTTGTGTACTTCACTTTTAATGAATTCCTTATTTATTAAAAAATAAATGTCATATATATATGTGGACCACCCTGTATTTTATATTCGTATGAAATGCAAAATTCTATTAGTATCATAATTAAGACAAAAGAAACTTCTTAGGTTATAACTTATAAGAAGCTTATTTGCATTTAAGTTGCAGTGGAACGTTGCTACTCAAAGTAATTCGCGTTAAGAACTTAGAATTACTTATAATTACTTACGTAAAAGATAGAATTAAAACCGAGTAAGCTTACATTTACTATGAGAAGTTCAAACTTCTCAAATAATGTATTAAATCAATTGGATTTAATATTATTTGAGAAGTTGTGAAACCAGTGACTGACAAAGATTCACAGTTTGAGAAACATTGGATAAGAGAGAGAGAGAGAGAGAGAGAGAGTTACAAGGAGTTACAAGGAAAAGAAGTACCTCAAAAGGCCTTACGGCCCATACCGAGGAGGTACCAATGGCAACGGGTGCCAGGGAAAATTTTGTACACACTCAAATAGTGTGCAAGATTTGGTCTAACCTTCTTGAACTGATCAAAGAGGAACTGTTCACAACTTCCGAAGGTAACCTGTTCCATGTGTCACAGATCTTATACGTAAAGTAATTCCCACACACACTAGTCCTAAACCGTTTCAAATCCAAACTTCCAACCATTGTTCGAGTTGGGTTATCATTTAAACTAAACATACTTCTAAAATCGACATCGTTCAACCCGCGTAAGAGCTTGAAAACCTCGATCAGAGAGAGAGAGAGAGAGAGAGCGAGAGAAGAGAGAGAGAGAGAGAGAGAGAGTTACAAGGACAAGGACAAGAGGAAGCCTCAAAGACCTTTTGGTCCACTCTGGGAGGTTCCTGTTATTAAAGTTTATTTTTCTTTCAACTATCCTAGCAGTAGTAGAAAACTGGATAGTAAAGTAGAAGGCTCTCTCCCACCCTCCGCTCCTCCCTGCCCAGAGGAGGTACGGAAAAAGGTTGAAGAAAATACCCTGACCCTGGAAAAGTAGCCAAGGAAATTTACAGGAAGTGGAGAATAATAATAGCTCTATATTAGCTTGCTCACAGAGACACTGTGCAAGCGAACTCCTGCAGAGTTTTCTTATGTTTTAATCTTAAACTATCTTTAAAAAGGGTGATAGGGAAAATCCTTGTAATTATCGCCCAATCAGTTAACATCGGTTGTCGGCAAATGTGGAATCCATCATTACAAAAAAGTATTGTGTACACCTTGAATCTAACAATAATTTTTATTTCTCAACATGGATTTAGGCGACATAGATCCTGTCTGACAAACCTGTTAGAGTTTTCCATATATGCATACACTGTACGATGCAAGTAGGCAATAGATAAAGTGTATCTCGACTTTCAAAAAGCCTTTGACAAAGTCCCTCACGCTAGATTGGTAGCTAAAGTCAAAGACTAGGAATCACCGGGCTCGTTTCCAACTGGATGAGGATTGGTTAAAGATAGAAAGCAGAGGAGTGGTAATAAATGGAGTGGCTTCGGAGTGGGCGCCCGTCACCAGTGGTGTCCCACAGGGTTCCGTGCTGGGTCCTTGCTTTTATCATCTATATAACGATATAGACATCGGGCTTCTAAGTGCAATCTCCAAATTTGCAGACGATACGAAATTAGGAAGTAGTGTAGGTACTGAGGAGGGCGTAAGAATGCTTCAGAACGATCTTGACAGGATGGGCGAATTGTCTGCTACTTGGCAGATGCCATTCAACTTGAACAAATGTAAGGTAATGCACATAGGTTATAAAAACCCGAAGACCGATTACTCTCTCTTGGGAAGGAACTTGACTGAGACCGATCTAGAGAACGACTTAGGAGTCTATATCAGCAACGATCTGAAACCGTCGAAGCACTGTGCAGAAGTCGAAAAGAGGGCCTTAAAATTATTAGGTTATATTAAAAGACAATTCCAGTTTCGGAACGAGGAGACTGTAATGTGTCTTTATAATTCACTAGTCAGGCCTCAACTGGAATACTGTGCGCAGCTTTGGTCTCCGTCCCTCAGGAAGACATAGAAAGGTTAGAAAGAGTACAAGCAAGGGCTACAAAATTGATCCCTTCAATGAGAATGCAAAGCTACGAACGGAGATTGGAGCGCCTAAATCTGTTTAGCTTAGAGACGAGGAGGTTGCGGGGTCAGCTTATTCAAGTCTTCAAGATGCTCAAAGGAATAGACAGGGTAGATTACAGACACTTATTCTCACTTAATGCCAATCCGACGAGAAATAATGGGTTTAAACTGGAACTAAAGACATTTAGGACCTCTGTCTGCGGAAATTTCTTTTCCTATAAAATCGTTAATATCTGGAACCAACTTCCCTCAGAGGTTGTTTCCAATCAAAGTGTAAATGTGTTTAAAAATAGGCTAGACAAAGTACTGAATACACTCATAGGTGTTACATTTGCTAACTTCCAGTCGGTTGGAACTTTCCCTAACTCGATTGATTGTTTGAATATGGTTACTAAGTCGTCAACAACATTGTGGCTAACCTCTTTTAATACCCTTGGAAGAAATAAGTCAGGACCAGGTGATTTGTATTTATTCATCTTATCAATTAATTGCTGTACCTCATTTCTCGTAAAACTTATGGTCTCTACAGGATTGTCACCATCATATGTAATCCGAGGACTTGGCACTTCTATTGTGTCTTCCTCCGTGAAGACTCTAACGAAGAACTCGTTTAACGTATTAGCTATATCTTTATCACCGAATTTCAGTACGCCATTTCTATCTTTTAAGGGGCCTACAGAATTTTTAATTGGCTTTCTGCTATTAACATGGGCAAAAAATTCTTTAGGGTTAACTTTACAGAGTGAGGCAACTCTAGCTTCTTCATCACGTTTGGCTGATCTAATTAAGGACTTAACCCTCCTACGTAAGTTTATATACTGTAGTTTTCTGAATTAGTGTGGTTGAAATGCGACTTAAGTAGTTTGTAGGCTCTATTTCTTCCCGTAATAGCCCTCCTAATTTCGTTGTTAAACCATTTCGGTGACTTTGTTGACAAGGAAACCATTTTAGTGGGTATAAAAGTGTTCTGTAATATTCTAAATTGATCCCTATATGAGCTCCAGGTGACATTGACATCCTCACTTATTAGAACTTCAAGTGTATCTAAACTACTTCGGAAGCTTTCAAAATTTGCTCTCGAGAAATCCAGTCTTTCACGAGTCTTTTCGCGTGTATTGACTGGAACCATGAGGTCAAACCTAATCAAATTACACTGGTATGCATATGAAATTTTTTTGTCTGCTGTGAGGGTTTTTTCAACTCATATTATATAATTCGACCATGCTGAATTCGAAAATGACATTGGTTTTCCTCAATCAGGTCAGATTTTTTCTCTATTGGCCATTTATTATAAGTCCAATTTTATCCCCAAATTTATTGATTTTTTTTAGCTTAAACGCTGTAGATACGAGTAATATTATAAGAACACTCGTGAAAAATGAAAACATTGTGTGAATAAATACTTTTACTCATGCAATGAATATGGAAAAAAGTTTATTGAGGAAGGAAGGAAGTTTTTTTGGCTTTCCGTCTGTGTTTTTCTTCGGGCACGTCTCGCTTCAAACACCAGCAATAGTCCGCCAGCATATTGATATCCCAGTTTCCATGGTACCTCTCTTCCATTATTTTGATATCTTGGTGAAATCGTTCACCCTGTTCCTCACTATAATCCCGCAATTTTCAGGAAAATAGTCCAAGTGGGACCACAAAAAGTGCATTTTTTATGGACATGCGCGACCCATGAGCTTTGAAAGCTTCCATCAAGTTTTCGACAACGGACTCGTATTCTGGACTTCTACGCTTGCCAAGAAAATCAGTGACAACTGATTTGAATGCCTGCCAGGCATTCTTCTCAGTTGGAGTCATTGCGTTTTCGAACTGAGTATCCTTGATCAAAGTTCGAATTTGAGGACCATCGAAAACCCCAGCATTTAGTTTAGCATCAGATATATGAGGAAATTTACTCTCGAGATATCGGAATGCTGAACCCTCCTTATTCATTGATTTGATGAAGGTGGGAGCAAAATTTTTGTTCGTGGTACAAGGGGCACTGAAACGACATTATGCGACCCAGGTTCAAAATTCTCTCTGGATGCCCATTCACGCTGTGCATAGTGCTTCTCATCCGCTCGGCTATCCCATTTGCAGAGGAAACATGGGTATTTCGTGTATCCCCCTTGCATTCCCAATACAAATGCCACAATCTGAAAAAAAGTGAAAATATTTAAAGAATTTAGAGAATTTGTTCTATCAGATAAAAAAATCTATGCATTGGACTGTATCACTTCTGTGGGGAAGTTAAGTGTTCTTATACGCTCTCAAATAACCTTTGGAAAAACAACATAGTCAATAGCAATAGTTTACTTATGATATTAGTATTACCTTCAAATCTCCACAGATCCTCCAGTTATGTTGGTCGTATACGAGAGCATCCAGTAAAATTTTCATGTTATCGTAGCTCTCAGTAAGTTGTACGGAATGTGCTACAGGGACTGATGCAACCCTATTCCCAATGTTGAGAAGTACTGCTTTCAAACTTCGTTTAGACGAGTCTATAAATAGCCTCCATTCTGATGCGTTATATGGCAGGCCCAAGGATTCGATTAGCCCCTCAACATTGCAGCAGTACACTAAGGAAGAGGTATTTTCGTGCACTGCAAAAAACTTGCGGAATTCCTCCTCTCGTTTCCTATACCAGGAGAATGTTGTTCCCGGAGCCAGCAAGTTGTCCTCTCGAAGTCGTGAGCCCAAGATCTCGGCAGCTAATTTGGAAAGTCCTAAATCCCTGGTAAGATCATTAAGTTTGGCCTGGTTGAGAGGCCTCGGCTCATTTGAAGCGGTATTTGTAGGTATATACGACTGGGACTGGTCATTGGCATTGGTCATTGATTCATCATCAGAATCATCGAAGTCCAGGGTTTGAGGTGGGTCGGGTATTGGAATTCCATGACCATGGGGTACAGGTCTCATAGCAGAAGGAATCTCAGGGTATACAACAATGTGTTTATTCTTCTTGTTAACTCCTGAAAATAGAAACACAGAAACATGGATATAAAACTTGCATATGAAATAGAAGAAGCATTCAGACAGTGGCGGCTCGTGAGGGAAGGCTGCGGTCTGTAAGATATGAAATAGGTCGATGGAGTCTGTATATTTTCTTTCTTTTTCATTCATATTGTCCCTTCGGGGACAATATGAATGAAAAAGAAAGAAAATATACATCATTGTATATGTAAATGTAACTTGTATAACAATATGTATGTGTAAATGTATTTTCTATAACAATATGTATATGTAAATGTATGATTACCATTATGATGAATATTATGCTATATGGTGAATATTACATTATGGTGAATATTATGTCAAGTTTCATACGAGGATTTCAAAATATTTAAGAAAAATAAATTTATAAGCCCACCTTGGAGGTTTGTCATGCAGAAATAGCAATCTGTCACGTGATCCTTTCCTTCTCTCCAAATCATGGGAATTCCAAAAGGCAAAGATTTCGCTCTGCCTTTGCTCCATCTCAAATTTTCAATGCACGTCTTGCAGCACATATGAGGGGCGAAATTTTTGTCCTGGTCCCCTAGCTTAATTCCAAAGTATGCTCTATACATTGTCTTCACAAATTTAGTGATTTGGGACTGGTTGTTTGGTATGGTAACCATCCCACATATGTAGCAGAATCTATTGGGATAATTTTTACACGCTCTATTCATTATGAAATATTTTATCTATATGCCTGAAAAGTAAAAAAAGATATTATACAAGTGAAACAAGTGATGATAGATGTTACTGTTCCAATTCCGCTTTGACAAAATCACGAAAACTTTTATTTTACTTATGAGGCCATAGCCGGATAACCTGAGTTGATTGAGAAAAACGGATTGCAGATTCGAAATCAGCAGGAAACACTCTATAAGAATCACTTACAAAACCCTTGACAGCAAAATTGATGCATACCAGTGTTATGATCGCTGTTACTTAAATTTTCACCAATAGTCAGGTTAGAGACTAGGTCATCTTCGTTCGTGAATATGAGTCTAGTTTATTATTACCCCTAGTAGGCCCATCAACCCATTGACTTAATAAGTTATCATCGGCAAATTCCAACAGTCTTGAGCCCTCAGCATCAGCTGTTTTGTTTTCCCAATTTACATTACCACAATTAAAATCACCAAAAATCACACTGATCTTATTATTCACTATTCTGCTTAATTGGTTATACAAGTTTATATCCTTATCCACGGGGTAGTGAGGTGGTCTATATACTAGAAGTAGCTGCACTACTTTATTATTTAGGTTTAGATCAATTCCCAACATTTCATGAGCAGATACGATATTACTGTTTACTGGGTGCAGGGAGTCCCGAGCAGGGAGTCCCTTCCGTTCCTATCTTTGTGAAACATTTTGTAACCTACCATTTCAAATTCTCCTACAAAATCCCTTGATTCAGAATGAATCCAGGATTCCGTTATTCCGATGATGTCAAAGTTCTCAGTTTTGACAAGCGCTATAAATTCCATTAGTTTGTTTCTAATTGACCTAGCATTGAAGAGCACAGTTTTGAGTGATTTTAAGTTGTGGTTTTTCCTAACTGGCCTGAGTCGTTTCCCGACGCAGTTGAACTAACTACTGGGGGAGTGGGGCTAACTGCTGGGGGAGGGGGGCTAACTGCTGGGGGAGGGGGGCTAACTGCTGGGGGAGGGGGGCTAACTGCTGGGGGAGGGGGCTAACTGCTGGGGGAGGGGGGCGAGAGAGAGAGAGAGAGAGAGAGAGAGAGAGAGAGAATTTAAATTTTGTAAACAAGAAACGAAAGTCCTCATTTCTGATGAAGAAAACAAAGCTTTGAAGTAAAATAAAATACTAATTTTTCTTGAGCAAAATAATGTATTTACGTAAGAAAATTCATACTTTTCTGAAGTAAATATTCCCAAAAAGAAAACTGGCATTCTGATGCTCTTAATTTTGAAAAAACTGCGTTGTAAATAAAGCTAATTAGTAATTACGCCACTTGCTTTTGCTTTTATTTATAATTAGCTAAGTTCTTTCTACACTAAAATGTTTATTTTCCGCGAGGGTAATTAGAAAGGTTTAACAGAAAAAAAATTATTCTTTAAATACTGAAATAAATACCACTCAATTTTAAATTTAATTTAGGGAATATAAAATATACACCAAAATATATAAGTAATTGAATATAAATATGAATTACAGTGATACGTGTGAGTGTGTGTATATATATATATATATATGTGTGTGTGTGTGTGTGTGTGTGTGTGTGTGTGTACACATAATATGACTGATATTGAAAAGCTTCAGTGGGAAAATTTTGAAATTGAAGGAACAGCTGTTGGTTTTCGATTACAGAAAACAGGTATATTTTGCTCTTCTGAGAAGACTCGAAACCAAATAACTC
The DNA here is from genome assembly GCA_023014485.1 of Bathynomus jamesi. Lineage (NCBI taxonomy): Eukaryota > Metazoa > Arthropoda > Malacostraca > Isopoda > Cirolanidae > Bathynomus > Bathynomus jamesi. The sequence goes on from JAJOZX010008330.1 coordinate 94,261, forward strand.
ATTCTCTTTTGAAGTCACTAGAGACTTCAGAGACTCTGCTGGGATATTAAATCCACTCTAGTTCGAATTAGATAATGGTAAATGGTAAATTTACTGATTTTTTCTTTTTCACAGTGGAAGCCCTTGTTTCATGCATATTAGTGCTGTGTATTCCATATACTGTGTGTGTGTGTATATATATATATATGTGTGTGTGTATATTAGTGATGGATCGAGTGGTCGGTTTTTCACAACCGCGGTTGCGGTTGTGTTTGCGGATGTCGAATTTTTTCCAACCGTGGTTGCGGTTGCGGTTATCATATACTAGGAAAAATGCGTAATTATTAACTGGATTTAGCCACTATAGTGCGATTTAGCCACACTTGGTACATAATATATACTAAATAGTATTTATTTAGTAAATACCTTATGTTGAACACAAGTTTTGCAATACACCGCTACCGCTATTTGTGTGTTGCAAAACTTGTGTTCAACATAAGGTATTTACTAAATAAATACTATTTAAATGAAGTATATTCTAAACTTATATAGCTATTATGAAAGAATAGGTCAAATTAATTAAAACCATATTTTGCACTAAGTGTGTTACCAGGATGAGGGACGAGGACCCATCGCACTGTTCATCCCACCTACCACTTTCCCCAGCCTCCACCCATTGGAAAGTTATGGATTATTATTCATTTGAAAAACTGATGTCAAACTTAATGACAGGCAGTGTGAATTTCAAGAATAATATTTTTGCTGCATTTTCACCTTACAACCGCAACCGCACTTATGGAACGGCGGTTGCGGTTACGGTTGCGGTTGTGAATTTTTGTGCGGTTGTAGTGCGGTTGCGGTTGCGGTTATTCGATCCATCACTAGTGTATATATATATGTATATGTATATATATATGTATGTATGTACGTATGTATGTATGTATGTGTAGAGAGAGAGAGAGAGAGAGAGAGAGAGAATCCCTTCTGTAGACAGGACGCATGCTTATAGCGGTTGTCATAATTCTTTTTCCTAAATTTTCTGGAAAGGCATGTTTACACCTAGTCTCACCTTTCATGTTCCAGAAAAATAACTATTCTTTAAAATTTTCTAAAACTTGGCAGACATAGACAATAGGCTTTGTTGTATGTTCAGTATAATTTGTTTCTAATTAGTACGATATTCTTGGCTGTTCAACACGAAACAGTTTTGTGACGTACATTCTTTCGGAAAATGCGAGTTCAAAATTTTAATGACCAAAATTAAAAAGTATGTAATTTGATAAAAAAAATTCCGCTGCTTAAAATGGCGTATAAAAAAAAAGTTGATTCCTGTGAGGGAATTTTCTCCACAATTCCATTTTAAGCTTAAAACAATCGAAAATTTCAGATTCATATGAACGCTCTTCTCCAGAATTTAATATGACAAAATCTAAGAGTTATAAAAATGTATTTTGTACCATATATACTGTAGAAGAGATGATCTCCTACAGACTGATGTAAAATTCAAGGTCCTCCATTGAGTATTTCATATTCCATAAGAATTTACATTTTCTTTTGATTTAAGTCTTTACTATCAATAATAACAAAATTTTGAGATGACTGGAGAATTTTTTCATTTCTATCACTTTTGTTCGCTCGAACAACATTTTTGGAGTTACACTGATCTATGGCCAAAAACGGTGGGAACCAGCCTGTTCGGAGAAATCTATATGATGGCAATATTTTCACTAAGTTTCCTAAGAATTCTTTGATATATTACAGAAGTAGGGTGCGTGTCGGGTCCCCTTTAAAAAGAAATGCATCATAAACGGCGCATAGCACAGACGTACCATATACTTTTCCTGAAAGTAGAGAAGCATGCCTAAAATCTGTTGGGAAAACATTTCCAAAAAAATTGTTTGGGGGGCGAATTTTTTTCGCAATTTGATGGGATGCCCTGCGATCACGAATAATGGAATTTGGCTGAAATGACAATAATTCAAAAGAATATTTTTTATAAACATTTCTACAAAGTTCCCTCGTGATCCGATAAAAGGCGAAGATTTTAGAGTATTATCACTCATACAGATGATACTATTAATAATAGCAAAATTTTGAAATAAAAGTCTTAACTCATATTTGAAGTAGAATGTTTGCATTTCTATCACTTTGTTTCGGTCAGACAATATTTTTGGAGTTGATACACTGACCTTGGTTAAAAATGGTGTAAATCTACCGGTTCGGATAAATGCTTGAGATCTATGTAGCTCACTAAATTTCATAAAGATCTTGTGATAAGTAAAGTCTGTAGCATATTACCATTAATCCCGATAATACTATTAATAATAACAAAGTTTGAGATAAAAGTATTAGTTTGTGTTTGAAGTAGAATTTTTTTCATTTCTATCACTTTTGCTCTGACGCTAACATTTCTGGAGTTGATACACTGACCTATGGTAAAAAATAATCAGCCGGTTCGGATAAATTCCATAGAGGGTCAAAGTTTCAACATCTCCACCAAGTTTCATAAAGATCGTATGGTAAATTAATGATATAACTGTGACCAAACAATAATAATACAATAATAATAATAATAATAATAATAATAATAATAACAATAATAATATCAGCAAAAACAATAAGATTTCTACAGAACGCAGAAATCTTAATAATAAATCTTCATTGGTAAAAACATATTCCAATACTACAATTTACAATAATACAATAAGGAATTGAAGTAACTCGATTCTGAAACGAACGGAACAACGCTCCATAATATGTCACTCAGCTGCCAAAGAAATATCGCTGAAGTGCAAATTCTGCGAACAGAAGGTAATAGAAATGCGAAATAGCTTTACCGTTCTGTTTTCAATATTTGTTTGAGATTTAAGAGAATTTGGAGTAACGTTAACTGACGCGGATTCAATTAATTCCAAAGGAAACGTATCGTAGAGGGTCTTTCTGTTCTCTTTTCAATGACTAAAAGTTTAAAATTATTTACCTTTTACAGTCTGTCTGTTCTGATTATTCAAATCGCCTTTCTAATCCTTTCTAATTGAGCAATTTCTTCGTTTTTTAGAACCGAGTTGAATTGAATTGAGTTATTCAGTTCAGTTCAATTCATGTGACTTTGTATTCTTTTCTAATTGAGCAATTTTTTCCTTCTAAAATGGACAGAAATTGAAATTTAAGGTTTTCTGAGAGAGGAATCGTAACTTTTATTTATTCCTAATTTTTAGCTTTTTCAGTATCTGATCTTTTTTTCTTCCTGCTCTTTGGTCTTAAGGGGTCACGTGGTCCTTAAAGGGGAGGAGGGGTTCCTTATTTTACTACCAAGGGCCACATGGAGGAGGGGTCTTGACATTTAACCACGTGGCCAATACTAAGCATTAAAATATCCTGTTTATGATATTGTTTATCATATTAACATATTATATATGATATAAATATAACCTTTGATTTGGTTAGATTCCGACCGAATTGTTCATTCTGACGAAGGTCAAGTTTTTCACTCCACCTTAGACCTACAGTTTAACGTGAAATCCGAACCACGCTCCATCAGCAGCCCAACGTCTTAACCACTAGGCCACCTAGGGTACCCATTTATCTACCAAACACTTTCTTTATTGTGTGGAAGGATGAACAGCTGGGTTTTGCTGCGCGCCGGCTGCCGTCGGGTCTCGAACCCGGGGCCGATGGATTCGTAGTCAGCGACGCTAACCACTACACCACATATATATATATATATATATATATATTTCGTAAACTCCAGAAAATTCCAGAAGACTCGAATCTTTATAAACACATATTCGGTGTACCTTTATTTCGGAAAATTCTAAAAGATTCGAATCTTTAACATTCATGAAACACAAATTCGCCATACTTTTAATTTGATTATTTTTAATTTGCTTTATTTTAATTTGTATTTTAATTTACATAAGATTAAGAAGGGGTGGGGGTGACATCAGAAGACCACGTGGTTTTGGAGGGGGGGTTTAAGTCATTGGCCAAACATGATCACTAGGTGGGGTGACGGGTTTGAAAACCACCCGAAAAAGGACCACGTGGTTTTTGAATGACCCCTTAAAGTGACTTAGATTTCGCCTCAGCTTCATTGAGTCCTTTGCTTTTGAGTTTCTTTGCAATTTTTTTTCTTTTGGTACATAATACTTGACAAGTTGACAGTATTAATAGAAAATTTCTTTATTAATTTTAATATTATCTCTTATCAAACCATTTGTGTTTGTTTAAAGTCTTTAATCTCTCTGCTGATTTTAGTGTCATTATGTCTGTAGTGAATCTTGTTCTATTTGGTGAAAAGTTTTCACTAATTTTCACTAATTTCACTAATTTCACTTATTCTGATTTAGTACAGACATATAAAAGTTATGATTTTTTAATTTGTTACTATTTCAGTATATTCATTAGGATTGCAGTCAATGAGAGATAGATTATGAATTATCATTTGTATTCCTTTACAATTCCATTTTCTTATTCCATTTTCCATTTCCATTTTATCTGTTTCAATTTGTCTCTCTAATTTTATTCTCTCCTTCTTTTCCGACGCGTCCGCTTCTCTCACCATAAATTTTCATCGTCTTAATTTTAACGAAAAACCTTTCTGTAAATTTCTTTCCAAAGGACTCCTTTACAAAAACAACGTATTTTATTACATTATTCTTTTAGGGTACGTGATTTGACGTGTCTGTAACCGCAACATTCCGAGCCTCCCTGAGGTAACAAGACGTGTTCAATACAGTCTAATGAGAAGAACTAAAAAATCAGACAATCCAATTGTCCAAGCTCTTCATCAGTCCTGTTTTACGTCTTCTAGTCTGTGGATATCTTGGTATGAAAGTGTTTGTTCATATCTCCACTTAGCTTCTGCATTAGCTACCCCATTACTTTTTATTTTTATGAAGCTGTTATTACTAATTTTATTACTTCTCATTTCTTTACTTCTATTATTATTGCTATTTCGGATCATATGTAGAATTCGGACCCCAGGTAACCCTAATGGAGAATACAGACCCCAACTTTCCCCTAATGTAGAATCCAGACCCCCTACTTTCCCCTAATGTATAATCCAGACCCCAACTTTCCCCTAATGTATAGATTATAGAAGCCAGACCCCAAACGAATCGTATAAGGACATCAATAAACAATTTAAAGGTTCATAGAAAATTTTATTATTATTATCACAAATAAAAACCATTAAAATCACACAATTGTAAAATCTTATATCAAATGTAGAATTCGGACCCCATCCTTCTTTAATTAGCTTTATAAGGCTAACTAACGAAAATATCACAACCTAACCTAACCAATCGTTAGGTTAACTGTACGCCCTTGACGATTGGTTAGGTTAGGTCATGATATTTTCTTTAGTTAGCCTTATAAAGCTAACTAAAGAACTAGGTCATGATATTTTCGGCTAAAACTGACTCGAATAGTTAAAGCGTAGCTTAAACATGGCCTCGGATGTTAAGGCAAATGTAGAAACTCAAATAGTTAAAGAGTAGCTTAAACAAGCCAAATGGAGAATACAGACCCCAACCTTCCGCTAATGTAGAATTCGGACCCCAACCTTGGTAGGGGTCCGAATTCTACATATGATCCGCTATTTCTTTATTACAGTAATCCTTTTTTTGTTTTAATTTATTGTTTAATTAGTTGTATTGTTAATTACCTTCATGGATACTGTAATTTTTTTTTTTTTTGGATGGGGGATCTGTCTCCTACCAATAAACATTATTATTGTCATTATCATTATTATTTTATTTTTCTTTTATTTTTCTTTTCTTAGTCTTTGGTAGTTTTTATTATTACAGTACTTGTTTGAGTCCGTGTCTTATTTTTATTTCTCTTTTAGTCATAATTTTTAGTTGTTTTTTAAATTTATTATTGTTTGAGTTACTGGTAGCTTATTACCTTCAAGAGTATTGTATTATTTTATGGGATTTATATCCTGCCCAATAAAGCTTATTATTATTATTATTATTATTATTATTAAAGTTTTATTACCTTCTGTTCGTAGAAGTCACATTTCAGCGATTCACCTTCGTTAGCAACCGAATAACACACTTTGGAGCGTTGTTTATTTTGGTAATCTATTATTCATTTGTTCTTTTCAGAATCGAGTTACTTCAGTTTATTCGTTGAAAGTAATCTCGTTTAGTTTCTTTATTAAATTAAAACAACTTCTCCCTTTGAGAGAGAGATGGGTTAGGTTCCCCGTAGATGTACGATGTTCATCCTCCTCTTGAAAATCTGTCAAAATCTAACAAAAATTGTCCAAAAAAAAACTGTCCAAAAAGAACTGTCTATCCTGTCTATCACTGATTAAGAAATGTTGTTGCTTGCCTGAAAGTCGGAAAAAAATTGAAGCGTTTTGAAAAGACTTCTTTGAAAAGATTACTTTTCATGTTAGAAAATAAAAATTTCAACTTTGTAAATTATTTTGGTGAAGAAAAATCAATTGACATTAAATTTTTTATTATGATATATATATATAATCAATAATAATAATGAAAGATGATCTAGGTCCGCTCTGCAATGCTTATATCTTCCGGCGGGCAGTGTAATTCAGATATCTATTCCCACTAGGCTCTATCACCTTCGAATTTCGAGGGGAATGTTTTATGCAAAGGATAGGAATAATAATGAATTTGTCTTGTACATTTATTCTTGAGTTTATGGAGTTAATGTTGCGGAAATATATAGAAAGCAAGTCGAGGGAATATTTCTTTCAGTAAAAGGCCCTCTTCTAAAGCATCAAATCTTAGGCGAAGTGCCTTCTCAGTCCCTCTTAATCTCTCTTCAAGCTGCACGCTCTTTTATAGGAATACGTGGTGAAGGAGTACGTAAATTGGGGAAATAAAGGATGCTGTTCTGTTATAAGCAATTTTTTTCAGAAAACCCCATATTACTAATAATTTTACTCAACATTCTTGGGGGTTTCTCCGTTAATGCAATATATACATAGACAGATCCAGAGGCAGGGGGGGGCGCCTGGGGGCTTAATTGAAGCAACGTGGACATAATTTTTCAAACATTTTACTGATTTAGTTTAACCAGGATGTATGAGGCCTCCAAATTAAACTTCAGTTAAGCCCTGCCCCCCCCTCTGGATCCGCCTATGAATATATAATATATATATATATACATATATATATATAATATATATATATATATATATATAACAATTCCTAATTTTTTTATAAAAAAATAAAAAAACGAATGTTACTTGTTAATTCTCAATTAACAATTATTTCAAAATAATCTAAGCAAATTAAGAAAATAATTTAGAATACTAAATTAATTAACATAATTAACTTAATTAAATTAAACAAACCTTTGACGAGAGTTTGAAAGAAAAACTTAAAAAATCATATTATTAATGTACTTCAATTTATCATAATAAAATTAATTAATTTATTCTAACATCAAACATAAATTAAATAAATAAAAAAAAAAACACATAGAAAAGTAAATACAAAGTTAATTAATGTGATTAAATTAAATTAACATGATTAAAGAATGCATTCACTCATTGAAAAGGAAATATTAAGTATACAGGGTGTAACCAAAATTCGTTCTCATAGGGAAATAGGATATAATGGAATTGAAGGAGAAAATAGTTTTAACTATACATTACAAACAATACAGTCAACTTACCAATTAATCCAGTACATGCTCAAATTGCATTCCATGTAGCCGTTGACACATTTCTACTCGCACTGATATGTAATTTTTTCTTTTAACTGCTGGGTCGTTCGCGGTCTTTACTTATAAACAACGGACTTTAAGTGGCCCCACAAGAAGTTAAGTGTGGTCAAGCGCCACGTAATACATACAAACTCATCACGATCAATTCTGTTATATCTTATTTCCCTATGAGAACGGACTTTGGGTCAATCCCAGAATAGGCACCTGATGTACCTCAATCCCAGATGAAGCACCTGCGTTCAACCTCAATCCCAGAATAGGCACCTTGCAAGGAATTAAATAAAAAAAACTTGATGATTACAAAATTTATTGTTTATACAAAGTTTATTACAAATGTAATAAAGGCAAAGTTATAAAAGGTTTAAAGTGGTTTAATGAATAAAGAAAAATATTAAATGTGAAAATCAGGTAAAAATCAAACTGGTAAGAATAGCAAAACTAACCAAAAAAGCAGAAGATATAGCAAAAGATTAGGTTAGGTTAGGTTAGGTTAGGTTAGGTTAGAGTTGATTTTTTCAAATATTGATAAAAACAATGAAATTATATCTCTAAAAACTGTTTATATTTTTTTCTCCTCAATCCCAGATTAAGCACCTGTGTTTTGCCTCAATCCCAGATTAAGCACCTAAAAATGATTTCAGGTGCCAATTCTGGGATTGATCCCGGACTTTTGTTACACCCTGTATGAAAGATGAAAATAATTCAAAATATTTTACAAATATATCGAAATTGAAGCTAATTGACCAAATGATAAAACTCACTCTGCTTTATTATGAATTAAGTAAATACAATAAGAAGAGGGAAAAAAATTCTCAAAATGAATTCTTGAAGTGATCAAAACTGGTCAAGGCTTAAAATATCATTTAAGTTAAGAAATAATTAACAGGAGAGGATAAAAATTGAAAATAAACACAGAATAAAGAATATAAAAAATATAACCAATTCATTTATTTGCCATCTTATTTAAAGATTGAAAACAATTATATTATGTAATAATTATAAAAAATTATTAAAAATTTTTATATATAGGCCCATATATATATATATATATATATATATATATATATATATATATATATATATATATATATATTGCAAACCCACATGGAAAAAGAAAATTATCCCAAGGCCTTTCGTGTATTCAGAAGTACTCTGTGGGTTTGCATCATTCATTCATTTCATGTGTTTGATTGTAAAATTCATCCCATATAACCTCGTTGCTGTTCAGTGCGTTGGTCTCTCTTCACACGAAGGTCAAGCTGGTGGCCCCGCCTCTAGTCCTGGCTTGGTGGAGGAGCGAGTTGCTCTCTTGCGCTCTCCATCGTACATAGCTAGGTAAACCCGGCTCATCTGGTACCGTTCTGAGCCAGGCATCTAGTCTCCTCTTGAAGACTTCAACTTTGACCCCTGTAACGTTTCTGAGGTCCTTTGGAAGCTGGTTAAAAAGTCGTCTTGGCCCCCTGACAACCAAACTATTTTCCTTCAGTGTTGAGGTCCCTTGTCGGGCCTTTAATTTAGGAACATTACACTTTCTGCCTTTCCTATTTTCCAGTGTTGTTTGAATGGTAATTGGGTTTAGTTTTAGGTTTGGTACCAGTTTTTCGATCATTTTCCATATGTAGATTATGGTGTACCTCTCTCTTCTTCTTTCCAGAGAGTACAGATTTAGTTTACGTAGTCTTTCCCAGTAGTTGAGTTCTTTGCAGCCATCAATCTTGGCTGTGAAATGTCCCTACGTTTCTTCTAGTTTATTAGTTTCTTCCTTTTTATATGGGGACGTCAAAACTGAGCAGTATTAAAGTTTTGGTATAATCAGTGTTTTAGCAGGGGAATCATTACTGTCCTGTTCCTTCTTTTGACCGTTCTTAGTACCTGTCCCGCTACCCTTTTTGCTTTATTTATCGCTATCTGATTTTTGTTTCGAATTTCACATCATCAGTCATTATTACTCCCAGATCGATCACTTTCGTGCTTCTCTGAATTTCCTATCTGGAGCATAATATGCACTCTGTTTAAGTTCTTCTTTTCTACCATATCTCAAGAGCTGAAATTTCTCGGTGTTAAATGTCATGTTGTTGTCTTCCGACCATTTGTATATTTTGTTCGTGTCCCTCTGCAAAGCCTCCACTTCATTTACATCGCTGATTTTTCTTATGATCTTTGTATCGTCTGCAAAGGATGTTACTATACTGTTGCTGTTTACTCCGCTGTCTATGTCTGTTAGCATAATAATGAACAGGAGTGGGACAAGTACTGCCCCTTGTGGTATTGAGCTGCGTACTTCCGATTCTGATGTTGATATACCTTGAATTATGACGATCTCTAGACGTTCTCTGAGGAAATTGTAGATCCATTTTCCCACTTTGCCTGTTATTCCCATATCGTGACACGACAATTGGGCCGCAGGACAAATGAGCGCCGACAAATGATCGCCGACAATTGAGCGCCAAGACAAAAGAGCGCAAGACAAAAGAGCGCAAGACAAAAAAGCGCAAGACAAAAGAACGCAAAAACAAAAGAGCGCAAAACAATTGAGCGAGAGCAAGCGAATAAAAACTGAATAAAAGAAACAAAATAAGCTTGAACAAATATTTATTAAGGATGTTAAAAAAACAATATTTATTAAGGATGTTAAAAATAATGTAGCTAGGTTAGGTTAGGTTAGGTTAGATTATTTAATATTTATTAAGGATGTTAAAAAAACAATATTTATTAAGGATGTTAAAAATAATGTAGTTAAGTTAGGTTAGGTTAGGTTAGGTTAGGTTATTGTTTTGCGCAAGTGTAGTAATGCTTAGTTAAGAGTATTAATTTGTTTAATTAAATAAGATAATGTTTAATATAAATTTACTAAAAATTGTGATGATTGCGATAAAGCATGTTTGTTGGTTTTGAATTGTTTAAAATGGGTATAGTTGGTAGTCCTGAACAGGGACCCAAGAGAGCAGATTATAACATAATACTCAGTCTTGAGGCGGACGCGATACGCGTAGATTTAGACCATGTGATCTTAAAGTAAATTGTTTTGTGCCCTCTCCGACCTAAATATATTAGTAATATTCATACTCGCATATCCCCTAATTAACTAAACCATTTCGAAATTAATAAAACGTAATAAGTGTTAATAAAGAGTATTAATATATCCCCCCCTTCGTTTTGTAACGGTCTTTTAGAGTCAGAACTCGGCGTCGCTACCGGAAACTATACGAAGAAAGTGATAAAGTAAGAGAGCCGATAGAGAATAAATAGAGAATAGTAAAGTAGAAGAAGCGTAAATAAATAATGAAGAAATAAATAATAAAACGTAGCACTACATCTGGTGGCAAGCGGTGGTCTTACATCATATTTTGTGAGGCTTACCCACGTGTTAGTATTTCGATTAAAATTCTTAAAACCCGGTATAATAACAAATAGCGTTAATGAATATTTTATTTCGATTATTAAAATATCTAAATGCAAATTTTACCCCGTTTGCAGGCAAATTTCGATTTTCATGCCTTAAAATTTCATTGTAAATAAAATTTAAAAATGGCGCTTGCCTTCGCGTCCTGATAGCGTCCCTGACTCGCGCCTAAGAATTCAATTTGTTTCGTCCAGTTCCGTTGCTTTTCGTTTGTCCGACTCAGTATTGCGAGTCATTATTACGTTAAATTTCGTTCATTTCGGTTGGAGAGGGTTTTGAAAATTAGCGTTCTGCCTGAAGACTCAATTTTCTTATTTTTTCATTCTTCTACTGTATGCCTGGTTCAGCTTACCTCTGTTGTTTACTTGTTTGTTTAAAACTTTTGGAATTAGTAGTAATTGTAATATAATAATAACGATTAATATAGAAAAAAAAAAAAAATTGTACGTAAGTATAGTTTGAATACAGTATGATACAATTTATATGGTCCTTTCAAAGTGTTTCAGCGAAAATTTGTATCGCATTTCTGGGTATATATACATATATAGTACAACATTTCAGGAACATGAGAAATTTTCTGGGTTCATTAGCAGATTTTTGATTATATTTCGATTGTTTGTAAATATAGGTTTACGGGCTTTTTGCTTTGCTCGCTTCGCGCTAAAATAGGATTACGTTACAGTTAAGGGACAAATCGAAAAATAAATCTTAAAGATATTAAAAATTGTCAGATTGGGCCGTATAGGATTGTGTTAAATTTCAAAAATAAGCTAAATTGGTTTAATGGAACTAGAGAAATTGTGTTGTGAAATTTTCTATAAAAGTTGTTTTGGATATTTTTTTATACTCATTAATTATATACAATTTGGTAGGTAAGCTGGTTATCTATTTTTTTTCCTCTGTTTCTTTCGATTCATTTCACGACAATTCCGACATATTTGGTAAAATGGCTATTGTATCGTACTTAAGAAGAATTTCTTGTAGGCCTATCGTAAAATATTGTTCGGAGATTAACCGTTATTACGGTATGTCTATTGAGTAGTAAATTTTTAGTTATTTAACAAAATTTTCATTGGTTTAACATAAATAAGCATAGGATTTTTCTTTAATAAGCACAAATGTTATGCATAAATTCTAAATTGTCTTTCACGCATAACATTGAATTTATTAAATATAGGCCTAAAAGCGGCAGTAAATTTTATTTTTATTTTGGCGGCCAATGTGAGTTACGGTACACATTTTACTAAATCTGGAAATTATAATTTTTTTGAATTACAGAAATTTGTGTAGAAAATTTTCTTTACGTTTTAAATTCATTCAATAATCAATTTATTTGTACAAGTAGGCCGATTTTTTTTTTCTTGCCAGTTCAATGACAATGGTAAAATTTTTAGTTCAAATTTAGATTGTATTCTAAAAAGGATGTTTTAATTTGATATTTTAATTTGGAATTAGAAATGAAAAATGTCCTTTTTTTTTAGTTGAGCGTTTGCATGGAAAATATTACGAAATTATGTTAGGATATAATGCAGTTTCATTCGGTTAGGGATATTTGTATAGAGGTTCGCTTACAAACAAAGCGACCGCTCTCAATTAGGAAATGTTTTAGTTTTGTTTACAGTGGATTGTGTGTAATTTTTTAGTGCATATGATCTATTCTTATTTAGTATAACTATGCAAATTTGTTTTCACTTGGAAACGATAAATTACTGAGATTTTTGTGATTTGCAAACCATACTGAGGTTTCTGTTGAAGGAGAGAGTTGTATCTCAGATGTAATTTGCGAATTGCAAGTTCAATTCTTATGAAATTTGACGTTTCAAGTTGGAATTACTGTATTAAAATAATTTTTGGTAGTAATATTTAAATTTTTTTTACTTTTTAATAACTGTTTAGAAAATTATTATTGTTTAAACCTTCAGTCGGAGTTAACTAGTGCATTTGAAACATTGACTCAAGTGTACACTCGGAAATGGAGCCTCCTAGATAGCCAGTAACGTTTTTGTGGCGTCTGTGTGCTCCTCCTCAAAGCAAGAGGGTTCATGATTGTCAGAGAATGGATGACATGAAGTTTCTGGGGTTCATTTTTGTCTTTTGTATTTAGAGGTATTGAGGTGATTTCTGACGATAGTTTGAACAATAATAATTCTTAAATTATACTAACAGTTACTATGTATGGGCGCTTTTATATTTATACTGTACAATTTTGTTCGTTTTATGATTTTTTTATCTTCGCTGTAACTGCCATAAGTGACCTTATTGGTAGCTAGATTGATTAAATTTTTGCGAAATTTTTTTTATTTTTTTCCGTGAATTTGGCCAGAGCAAATGTGTAGTTAGTATTTCGAAGTGAACTGTCGAGAGAATTTGATAAATTAAATATGAAATGATAAGCAGTACAGAAACACGTTTAGAATAAACTTTTTTTTTCAAAATTGCAAGACTCAGTTTGGGTCAACCAAGTTGAATCCGAGTTCCATCAAGTGAGTTTAGTCGACCGGATAGGTGATCGATCACCAATGAGAGAGAGAGAAGAGAAACCAGAATGCGCATGGACTTGGCGCAGGATGGTTTCGGAAGAGAGAAGAGAGGAACCGAATGCGCAGGGATTGGCGCAGGACAGTTCCGGAAGAGAAGAGAAATTTACGTCTGCAGGGTCTTGGCACACGAAAGTTTCGATCGAAGATGGTCTACTGGTATTTTTCGGGCAGTAGCTGGTCACGTTGCTCGAATGCTTCGCTGAATATGTGTTGTAGCGCGCGGTAGACAAGCCACGAGAGCTTGAACGGGCGCCTACGACTGTACTGTCCATACAGACATACAGTAGGTTCGTTGGGAAACGGCCTACGGCGGAGTCATCGTTTGATTGTTGCCAGTGGAAGAGTCTTTCAGCTGGACGTAGGAAGAGCAGCGTTCACCGACAAAAGTGGAGATGAGACAAGGCGAGTTTCTTCATCGACTTCTAGAATTGCAAATTCCGTCCAATTCCAGCGCGTGGTCCCGCTTTCAGATATCTCCCCCCCTGATCCTTTTAGAATTGGACGTCTCTTGTTTTTTTTTCGCCATTGGAGAGAGAGCGGAACCATTATAGCGTGCTGCCCTGTTGCATATTGATTGATGCAATCCCTTGCATTCTAGCGAAGTGAGCAGGAGAGCTGCGATTGAAAATTGAAATCCGTTGTCAGCGTGCGGAGTGTCATCTAAACAACGTCCAGCAAACAAATGTACTGATTATTATCTAATGAAATTATAAGTGAAAAGGGTCCGATTATTGCCCATATTTGTTGTGTTTTTCGTGAAATAGTATGTGCGCTCTTGGTCAGTATTTTATGTAAACTTTTTCTTATTTTTTTCTATGTTGCCCTGATAGTAACTGTATAACTATACAAATAATTGTTTCGAATGTAAAGCGATCGTTGATGAGAAATCGCGGGAATAGATTGTGAACTTGGGATTTGTGTAGCCACTGTAAGAAAATTTTCTGTTATTTTTTTTGGCATGTATAGATTAGTTACAGGTTGTAATTTAATTATTAGAGTGAAATGTTATTTTATGCAAATGTGAAAATTATAAAGTTTTCGGTTTTATAATATGATACAATATATGTATGGGAATTGTCATTCTATTATTTCTTGTCTATTTCTAAACTTTGAATTGTTAAAGAAAAAAAAAAAAAAAAAAAAAAAATTGCAAAATATGTAAGTTTGTTGAATAAATTTATTGACATTGTTAAACGATATTAATAAGTTTTCCTAATGGAAAAACTTATTTTCAAGGGGGTGATGCGAGTGTAGTAATGCTTAGTTAAGAATATTAATTTGTTTAATTAAATAAGATAATGTTTAATATAAATTTACTAAAAATTGTGATGATTGCGATAAAGCATGTTTGTTGGTTTTGAATTGTTTAAAATGGGTATAGTTGGTAGTCCTGAACAGGGACCCAAGAGAGCAGATTATAACACATAAACTCAGTCTTGAGGGGACGCGATACGCGTAGATTTAGACCATGTGATCTTAAAGTAAATTGTTTTGCGCCTCTCCGACCTAAATATTTAGTAATATTTCATACTCGCATATCCCCTAATTAACTAAACCACTTTCGAAATTAATAAAACGTAATAAGTGTTAATAAAGAGTATTAATTAATATCCCCCTCCCTTCGTTTTGTAACGGTCTTTTAGAGTCAGAACTCGGCGTGGCTACCGGAAACTATACGAAGAAAGTGATAAATGAAGAAAGAGCCGATAGAGAATAAACAGAGAAATAGTAAAGTAGAAGAAGCGTAAATAAATAATGAAGAAATAAATAATAAAACGCAGTCACTACACAAAAACAAAAGAGCGCAAAACAATTGAGCGAGAGCAAGCAAATAAAAACTGGATAAGAGAAACAAAATAAGCTTGAACAAATATATATTTATTAAGGATGTTAAAAATAATGTAGTTAGGTTAGGTTAGGTTATTGTTTTGCGCTCTATTGTCTTGCGCTCTATTGTCTTGCGTTCATTTGTCTTGCGCTCATTTTTTTCATCTTCCCATTCTCGGCATCTAAAATCAAAAAGCAGCTACCAAAGATCGCACCTCATCGCCTTTGTCTCATCTGTTGCATCACTGCAGACAGGGGTGTGTTGGGACCGGTTCGGTCTGGTTCGCCCGAACCGGTTGTTAAATTTTGATTGGATCACCGAACCGTTTGTTGATACTCAACCATCGCAGAACGAACTGGCTATATGGAAACTTCTTGAATGAAACAGCATGATTGAGAAGGTAAATTTATATCTAAATTTTTTTTCATTTTTTCAGGATTTTATAGAAAAATATAAATAGTATCACAAGCAGTGGTCGTTTCAATATTTATTTATTTTTTGATGAAAAATTAGTTTATTTTTAGATAATTATGTCATTAGTGAGTATAAAGAATATGTTAAATAATTTCCGCCAAAATGTTACAAAATGCTGTTTGGAAAAGCTAAAATGCGTTGGCTTCCGGGGCTTCCGCTGGGCGAGCTACCGCTCACCCCAGACTCCCTAGCTTAATGACTCGCGCCATTGGCACTCGCTGATTTACACCCCTATCTGTAGCAGAACCGGATGTTAAGAAATTGGCAGCACACCCCTGACTGCAGATACCATAGAGTTGCAGGAATTTATTTACCATTTCCATGTTACTGATAGAGGGTAGCCGCTGGTGCACAAAATTGACTCAAAAAGGGTATTATGGGAAGTATTGGGTGGGGGTTGACTTAATCTGAGTGAGGGAAAGTATTATCCGTTACTCCGGGAGATGGGGAATGTGGCACGCTGTATACTTCTCACTGATTGGTGATCGCGACTGTGGCTGCGAGGGATAATGGGGGATATTTGTAGGAATTCCGAGAGGCAGTTAATTTTCTTCGCAAAGAAACACTCGGAAAAATGCTGTATAGATTAATTCGCTTCGTTTTTATTTACTTTTTTTTATATATGCCCGCGATTTTTACTTTTTAAAAAGAAATACCACTATACACTATCAATTAACTCACAATATCGACACCGTTTAAAACTGATTAACTGCAGGATTTTTACTGTAATACCGCTTTTATTCGAACTTCGATCGAAACACGTGTAACCGTCACACCAGCAAAACATGATATATGACATATGACATATATATATATATATATACACTGTGTGTGTGTGTGTGTGTGTGTGTGTGTGTGTGTGTGTGTGTGTGTGTATATATACAGGGTGGGCCGTAAGTTTCCATACATAGGAAAAATAAACATTTTTTTATGGACAACCATTTTTATTTATATAATATGCTCTACATGGTTGCCATTGTTTTGAAAACACATTTCAATACGTGTTCCCCACTGTTGATGAACACGCATTAGCACAGTTGACGTTATGCTTGTAATGGCGTTGGTGATACGTTCCTTTAGATGATTTATGTCTCGTATCTTTTCCTGATACACCATGGCCTTCAAGTGCCCCCAAAGATAGAAATCAAGGGGGGTGAGATCTGGGATCTGGGAGGCCACTCCACAGGACCACGCCGACCAATCCAAGCATCCGGAAACTGCTGATCCAAATACCGACGCACGTGAAGACCATAATGAGGTGGAGCTCCATCTTGCTGGAAGTAAACTGGGAAGTTACCTTCTTCGTTTAGCAGGGATGGGAAAATCTCTTCTTGCAACATGTTAAGATACCTTTCGGCATTAAGATTTCCACTGACAAAAATTGGTCCAATAATTCTGTCACCCCATATCCCGGCCCACACCATCACTTTACCGGCACCTTGCATCTTCGTCGGACTCAGCCAGTTAGGGTTAGCATTACTCCAATAACGTATGTTTTGCCGATTAACCTCTCCATTGACGTAAAAATTTGCTTCATCAGTAAACAAGATCTTATGTCAAACGCATATTCTTAGGGTAACTGAAACATAAAAACAAACGTTTAATTTTTCCTATGTATGGAAACTTACGGCCCACCCTGTATATATGTATATATATATATGTCAGTTGCCTGCGGTGGGTACGTCTACAGGGTAAGCGGTATTGCGTGCGAGCACACGCACTATATGTACATACAGGGCCGTTTCTAGCCATTAGAGTGCTTGTGCTTCAGTCCTAGCTATGGCATCTGTGGCCCCCCAGTAGCAGCGGGGCCCTAAGCGGCCGCTTAGTCTGCTTATGCCAGGAAACGGCCCTGTGTACATATTATATAATTATAGTAATTATAGTAGCTAATGATAAACTTCATAACTGGCTGCGGGCATGTACTGTAAACTATTTTTAAAAATACGGTACTGGCTTTAATATCGTTAATAAGATTTTTATTAGGGTAGGCGGCGCTTACCCAGCTTACCCTGAATGCACGCCACGGATATATGTTTATACATTTGTATAGTTTACCAAAGAATATTTGCATTTAAATGAAGTTTCTATCGGATGTATTCTCTGATAATGTCGTGAACGAGAAAGAAGTTATTGATTGACAGAAATAACTTCATATAACTTATCTTCTAATTAAACTTCGTAAACAACTTCGGTCTAACTTTTATATTAAAACAAATAATATAAAGTTTCCGATTCACGACATCCGTACTTCTAACTTACGTTTATACACCTATAACTAATATAACTTATATTTATATATGCACCCTATGTTCACTTCAAAGTTTTGTGTATGTTATTTGCTAAATTAAATTCTTCAATTGAATATTGTAGATAAAATGAATTTAATGAATTTAAATGAATATTTAACTGAGAGAGCTGAAAGAGATGAAAGAGAGAGCGAATGAGGGATGGGGTATGAGAGTGTCAGAAAATTTCAGGGAGAACAAGAAGATGTTTTGGAGAGAAGTGAATAGTGTGAAGAAAGTGCGAGGGCAGATGAGCATGACTGTGAAAAAGAGTCGATGGGGAAGTGATGACAGATAGAGAATATGTAAAGACAAGGTGGAGTGAGTAGTTTGAGGGACTATTGAACATGTCGGAAGATAGGGAAGCAGATGTGGTATGTTTAGGCAGAGAGGGGGTTCAGAGTATGAGAGTTGTGGCGAATGGGTTGGTCCGTAGGGTGGAGGTGGTGGAAGCCCTAGGCAGGGTGAAAGGTGGAAAAGCGGTAGGAGTGGATGGGATAGCTGTAAAGCTCCTGTTAAAAGGCGGTGAATGTAGTGATGATTGGTTAGTGCTCTGTTTAATGTGTGTATGGACAGAGGCGAGCTGCCTCAGGACTGGCGGAGTGCATGTATCGACTTCTGTATAAAGGCAGGGAGGACAAAAATATATGCTCGAATTATAGAGGAGTTAGTCTGTTGAGTGTGCCACGTAAGGTGTATGGGAGAGTGGTTACTGAAAGGGTGGTGGCATCCACGGAGCAACAGATTTGGGAGGAGAAAGGGGGTTTTAGAAGAGGTAGAGGGTGTGTGGACCAGGTGTTTGGGTTGAAGATTTTGTGTGAGAAATTTGTAAGGAATTTGTATGTGGCGTTCATGGATCTTGAAAAAGCGTATGATAGGGTTGACAGAAAGGCGTTGTGGCAAGTTCTGCAGCTGTATTGGGTGTATGGGTCGTTGTTGAATGCGGTGAAAAGTTTTTACCGAGAGAGTAGAGCATGTGTGCGTGTGAAAAGACAGGAGGGTGAGTGGTTTCTGGTGAAAGTGGGTGTGCGGCAGGGTTGTGTGATGTGTCCATGGTTATTAAATGTGTTTATAGACGGGGTGGTGAAAGAGGTGAATGCAAGGATCATTGGAAGGGAAGCGGGGATGAAGCATGTTGCGGGGGGGAGGAGATTCTTGGGAGGAAGTGAATCAGTTGTTGTATGCGGATGATACGGCTCTGGTGGCGGACTCGAGAGAAAAGCTACAGAGACTGGTAACTGAGTTCGGGAGGGTGTGTGAAAGAAGGAAGCTAAGAGTAAATGTGAACAAGAGTAAGGTTATGTGGTGCTGTAAAAGGGAGGTTCGTGAGCGACTGAGAGTAAATTTGTATGGTGAGAAAATGAAAGAAGTGGACCCAGGTTGTATGAAGCGGTCTGGGTAAACCATGGCTTAATCTGCGCGACTGGACTATTGATAATGTTGCCTTGAGGCAGGTGCATTATTGTCATGACAGCTGATGAAGCGAATGTGAGTGAGTGAGGCGCTTCCTGCCTGTTCCTGACGCGACCTCACTGCGGTGGGAGAGACGTTTGGATATAAAAAAAATTAACTAAGATAAATTTAATAACTTTAAAGTTCTTCTTTTATCTTCTTCATTATAAAGTTTTCCAGATTTCCTGATGAGTGTTCTTGCTTCTTGAGAAAAGTCTTCCTTGTTTTTAGTCCTTAGTTATTAGTTCTTCGTGCATTTGTAAACACTCCACATACGCACTTACATTCTTGCCATAAGAATACAATACGTTCTATAGGTTTGAGGTGAACAGTACAACAATACAACAGTACAACATCCAAGAATGGTTCCAAATGATCCATAAACCTGCGAATAAAATTACCCGACGACGGTAATGGTCTAAAAGACAATAACAAATTTATTGGTGCTACTATAGTGTGATTCCTACAGTACTGTAGAGTGTGATTCCTATCCAAGGTATAAATTAAAATATAATAAATATAAAATGCTATTTATTATTCAATTTTATTTATTTAAAAAATTGTTTCGGTGCTACTATAGTATGTGGTCTACCTACGATTGGTTAGGTTTAGTCACGATATTTTCATTAAAACTAATGAAAATATCATGACTAAACCTAACCAATCGTCAAGGGCGATGGACATTGGAATGTAAACAAGCAATTAGTAAACAAGGTAAGAAGCTATAATTAAAAGGTAGACCGCCGAATCGAGGTAGGAATGACGCTATAGTAGCACCAATTTATTCTATGATCTATTATGTTATATTTTCATACTATATTATTATTAATATTACCTATTATTAATTCTAATTAGTTATACCTTCAATCATACCTTTCATCTTTGCATTATTTGTTTATTTGTTTTATTTATTTACAAATATATAGTTTTCGCAAATGAGTATAATTTAATTATTAAATACAGATGCTGTATACAGTTGTAACCTGCTTTTAGCAAGCGTGCACGCTTTACAGGCCGAAATCTACTAATTAAATGTAATTATAATAATTATATAATAGATATTATTACAAGATTTTTATAGATTTTTATAATAGATTTTTATAAAAGACTAAAGGGAACTCAGAGACTAGGGCATATACTTATATTAGGAGTTAACCCTTTAACGTCGACAGCTACAAATTGGTAGCGTTTTAAATACACGCATTCATAGCTTATCCCCACAAATATTTCCGGCGTTGAAGGGTTAAATACGACGAATAATGAAACCAGTATAAAACTGTAAAAGGAACTTACAGACATGTATTTTTATTAGACGCTTAATGCAAAGAATAATGAAATGTGATAGGAAAGATTATTCGAAGAAGAATAATGAAATGTGATAGGAAAGATTATTCGAAGAAGAATAATGAAATGTGATAGGAAAGATTATTCGAAGAAGAATAATGAAATGTGATAGGAAAGATTATTCGAAGAAGAATAATGAAATGTGATAGGAAAGATTATTCGAAGAAGAATAATGAAATGTGATAGGAAAGATTATTCGAAGAAGAATAATGAAATGTGATAGGAAAGATTATTCGAAGAAGAATAATGAAATGTGATAGGAAAGATTATTCGAAGAAGAATAATGAAATGTGATAGGAAAGATTATTCGAAGAAGAATAATGAAATGTGATAGGAAAGATTATTCGAAGAAGAATAATGAAATGTGATAGGAAAGATTATTCGAAGAAGAATAATGAAATGTGATAGGAAAGATTATTCGAAGAAGAATAATGAAATGTGATAGGAAAGATTATTCGAAGAAGAATAATGAAATGTGATAGGAAAGATTATTCGAAGAAGAATAATGAAAAGTGATAGGAAAGATTATTCGAAGAAGAATAATGAAATGTGATAGGAAAGATTATTCGAAGAAGAATAATGAGAGTTTTAGCAAAGAGAAAGAAAGGAATGCCTTCAGTAACTTTAGAATTTGTTAAGTTTTAATTTGCTTTCTAAAATATAATTTGCTTTTGAAAAGATGAGAAAAAGCATTGATTGTCAATGTTCGTAAACGTATCTTATTGTTCATTATATTCTACAGGGTATCCCATAAGTCCGGCATCATAGGAAAAATAATGAAAAAAGGCAAAACAAAAGCTTTTATTTAGAACGTGCTCAATATGTCCACCATTGTTTTCAATACACAAATTGAGATGTGATACCCAGTCAGCAAGCACACGGTGAATGATGTCAGGGGTAATGGTGTTACATGCCCCAATAATGCGCTGCCGCAAATGTTATTGGCTCGCGGTCTGGATGCAGTCTGTTAAATTCAGCAGCGGCCTCTCTTTGACTCCGATTTCCTATGAGTAGAATTATCTGGATTCGTTCTTCCTTGCTCACAGACATTATGGCCTGTAGAAAGAGAAAAATATGAATTATGGTTTGTAGAAATAGAAAAATATGAATTTCTCCTATGATGCCGGACTTATGGGACACCCTGTAGATTAATATGGTCGGAGCAGATTATTTTGTAACTGTGAACATTAGGGAGCACATTTGTATTTCAAGTATGTCTTTAAATTTTAATATACGCAGTAATTTTGTTGATATAAACGAGAATTCCGATAGTTTATTATCTATATTTTTAGTATGTTGACGAAATGATAGTTTGTTAACAAGCGCAACTCCTAATAATTTCTTTTCAGTGACGCGCGATCAAGTCGACAATGATATTGGACTCTGGTATTAATTTATTTTTTATGATAAACAGAAAGTCTGTTTTGTTTTTATTTAAGAATAATTTATTGGCTTTCAGCCTGTCGCATATTCTTGCGCCGTCTCTTTTTACTATTTCGTTAAGGGATGTGAGATCGCTGCCTGTGTATATCAGAGTGGTGTCATCCGCATATTGATAGCCTTTACCGTTATGAGAGTTATGAAAGTAATTTATGTAGATCGGAAATAGCAGGGGGACCCAAAATGCTTCCTTCTAATTAAAGTAAAAAATATTAACGCTTAAATTTTCAAAATTTAAAATTAGAGTTCAAAGTTTTATCTAAAATCAGTGTTTTCGTTAATTATACATAATTTGCAAAGAGACTTTATAACTATAATTAAAAAAGCAAATGTAGACTTATTAGTAATGTAACTTTCATACGTTGATTTCCCAAGGAATGGAGCGGAAACTTGTTTTCATAATAAAACATTATAAAAAAATAAATTTCAAATTTATATATAAATTATATATAATTAAATATAAGAACAGCCTTCAAACCAAGATTAAAATATCAGTTCAGGAAAGAAGTTCGCTGCAAACATAAAATATCCAGAAAGGATTCTGCAAATTTCAAAACTGTCAAAAAATCATAATTAGTTAATAGAAAGCCTTTTACTTTTCATACTTGGGTACCGAATACACTGTGATTCTAATTAGCAAAATTTTTGGGTCTTTTCCGTTTGGGGGCTAGCAGCGAATTTTAATGAAAATCGGTATACTAATGTAGTTTTGGTCACTGATTTCAAAAATATCTTTCTTTTTTTTTGGAGAAATGAAAAACAAACATGTTAGAGCACTTTAAATAATTAATATGTGTTTTAACTAGCTTAACTAGTTACAGAGGATTGTGTTAAATTTAGCCAGAGTCGCAAACTACTACTGTTTATGAAAAAGTGCTCTAAGTGTGGGAAAGTGCGTTCCTTTGATAAAAATACCCAGTTCTTTCGTTGCCAAAAGCGTCGGTCAAACGGTAAAAAGTGCAACTTTAAATTATCCCTAACGAAGAATACATTTTTTGAAGGATCCCGGCAGATCTGTAAAAGTAGCAGGAAAAAATCAAGAATTATCACTAATTAAATAACTAAGGTTAATTGAATGCCCGGTTAGGTTAATTGAATGCCCGGTTAGGTCAATTGAATGCCCGGTTAGGTCAATTGAATGCCAGGTTAGGTTAACTGAATGACAGGTTAGGTTAACTGAATGACAGGTTAGGTCAACTGTACGCCCTTGACAATTGGTTAGGTTAAGTCATGATATTTTCGTTAAAAACACATTAATCATTTAAAATGCTCTAACATGTTTGGGATCAAGTAAAGATAAGCACCCCTAACCTTTTTTAGTTAGTTTTATAAGGCTAACTAACGAAAATATCACGACCTAACCTAACCAATCGTCAAGGGCGTACAGTTGACCTAACGATTGGTTAGGTTAAGTCGTGATATTTTCGTAGTTAGCCTTATAAAGCTAACTAAAAAAGGTTGGGGGTGCTTATCTTTACTTAATCCCATGTTTGTTTATTTCTCCAAAAAAAAGAAAGTTATTTTTTAAATCATTGACCAAAACTACATTAGTATACCGATTTTCATTAAAATTCGCTGCTAGCCCCCAAACGGAAAAGTTCCAAATTTTTTTATTGGTCAACTTAATGTCCCAACCAATCATAATTTTTTTTAAATTTTCAAAATTTTTTTTTTTTTACAGATTTTATTTCCTCGGCGATCTTCTTTCCGGAAATGTAATAAATAAATTTGTCTCTACCTAACATCAATCGTTCTCATTTAAATCAGAAAGCAGACATCCCAAAGGTTAATTAGATCACAGAATTATGGAAAACATCTGAAAGTAAAGTTTCAAAGTTTCGATAAAAAATTCACCTGAAAAGATAAAAGTTTAAAAATAATAAAAAAATTATCGATTGGAAATATATTTTTTATAATATCCTTTATTATTTTTAGTAATTAAAATTTCAAGAACAAAACCCATTCATTACCAATTGGTATTTCTTTTATGTTTCCTGAATTTTTTTTTTTTTAGGCGAACCTTTTTCTGGAACTACAATAAATTACATCAAACTTTGGAAGCCAAATAATGTTAAAAGTTTGTATTAATGTTACGAGAGAAATTTAGAGATTTAGTTAACGAAAACTAATGAAAAAGAAAGTTATAGAGTTACAGGCTAACAAAGTTAAGTTACCACCCGAGTCAACCAATGACCCAATATTGTTCCTGAAGGGGTTTCCATTACTCACGTAATCGTAAAATTTCTTAGGGTCTTCTTTACATTCGCGAGCTACTTCAATTTCCAAATCACGTTTAGCACATCTAATTAAACGCTTAATATTTCTACGTAAATCTATATGAGTCTGAAAGTGCTGCTGCGCATGGTCCCTGCGCACGGTTTATACCTCTTGTACGCTACTTTTCTATCTGCGATTGCTTTTCCTATATTTCTCTTCCATTATTTAGACTGCACATTTAATTCACCTCTCTTATTTCTCCTGAGAGAGAGAGAGAGAGAGAGAGAGAGAGAGAGAGAGAGAGAGAGAGAGAGAAGAGGCGAAAGGAAAATTCTTCTAAAATTTTATTACGGGGGCCATTTGTGATAGTAAAATTTCAATTGCTTTAATAAAAACCATTAAAAAACAGATAGGTTAAAAGCCAAACTTAAATTACGAAAAATAAAATAAAAAAATAGAAATTTTAGGAAATTTAAAACAACTAGGGCTTTCGCGTTTATATCTAAAAAAATATCTAAAAAAAAAAATATCTCAAAAAATAAAATCTCCAAAAAAAAAAAATATCTAAAAAAAAAAAAAATATCTCAAAGAAAAGAATATCTCAAAGAAAAAAATATCTCAAAGAAAAAAATATCTCAAAGAAAAAAATATCTCAAAGAAAAAATATCTCGAAGAAAAAATATCTCAAAGAAAAAATATCTTTGAATATCTCAAAGAAAAAATATCTCAGAAAAATCTCGAAAATATCTCAATAATGTCTCAACAATATTGAGCCTAACTGGAAACCGTATTTGCAATTACATAATTTGTTTCCGTTAAAGTGGTAAACGAAATTAAAATTAAATTATAGACGATAATATAAATATAAAAATATATAAAATGGAAGCGCAAAACTTATATGCACCAGAGTATTAACAATCTGTTCAAAGAATAGAAAGAAAATGACTACATGTCTACACATATTTACCGTACACATGAGAATACATTAGTATTATAAACACATTAAATTTTCGAAACAACATCATTAAAATACAACATGACTTCAAAGGAGGTAAATTTCTTCAGACGTGCAGTAAGCCATTATCACTATTTACAGTACTTAACCCTCTAGCGCCCAGTGTTATTTTACTGATTTTGTTGTGACTAACGCCAGACGATTTTACTCAGTCTCGGAAAAGACCCGTGGGCGCTAAAGGGTTAAATTTTCGAAAGTTTTTTTGATGAAGTTCCCTTAAGAAGACAAACAAATACATTTAAATATAACGTACATAAACAGATAGGTTGCTAGTTCAGCAAAGCAAGTTTAACATTAATAATAATTAGTCAGGAGGCCCAGAAATTGGCAAACACTCAGGCCAACTACTGCGGCCCATTGCGCTAACTCCTGTATTATTATTATTATTACCAGCATCATCGGCGTTCGAACCCCCAATCTCAGTGTCTTCGCTTCGCTTATAGGTAAACGGTGTTACTCACTGAGCTACGGATGCCGGAGAAGGTCGACAATGATTTTAGATTTCACACCATTTCCACTGTCACTCGCGACCAAAATGAAAGAATGCTCTAATGGAGTCTGGAGATATGAGCTTAACCTACTATACCTTAACTTTTACTTAACCTAACTTAACATAGCCCAGTCTAACCTAACCCATGACCGAAGTAGGAAATTTTAAGATGAGAATGGAAATAACATGGGGTGGCATGACAAAACGCAAAACGCCACACTGGGAAAATACACGAGCGGAATACCTCAAGGACCTGTCCTGGGCCCATTCTTACCTACAATATAACAGTCTAAAAAAGATTAACAAAAAGTGACGTTCTTGGTAAAGAAGAAGCTTGATGAGCCCTTCAGGTAAAGGTCTGGATCATCTTGTAAAACTTGCGAATTATATTCGGAGAACCATGATATTAATTTTAATGTTACTAAAACACAGCTTATGCAATTCCACCCCAAAAGTTCGAATCAAACAGCTGATATTATTTTCAAACTGAAAGGTGAACTAATAGAGCAAATACAAGAATTTAAGTATCTGGATCAAATTATCATCAGCAATTTGAGTGACAACTCAGACATGGAAAACAATATCGAAGTTACTGTGTTAAAGCAAACATGATTATAAGGAACTTTAGATTCTGTACAACCGGAGCTAAAGACACTCTTTTTCGTACTTTCTGCACTTATGTTTACGGGCAGCAACTTTGGGTGTATTCTGAAAAAGGTTGTGGCAGAATTCTAAATTTGCTTTATAACAGATCTTTCAGACTGCTGCATAAGTTATCTCCAAGATGTTCAGCTTCACAAATATTCGCTAACCACAATATCTCGATCCTTCCTGAGGTAACAAAACGTTTTCAGTACAGTCTAATGCAAATAAATTGAAAACTCAGACAATCCAATTGTCCAAAATACTCATGGATCCGGTTTTATGTCTTTTACGCTATGGTCTTCATGGTTATGAAAATGTTTGTTTGTAGCTTCACTTAACATTGTTATTGGTATTTTCATTACTCGTATTTTTACTTCATTGTTACTTATTTCATTACTTGTACTTTTTGCTTGTCATTTAGTCGTACTTTTGTTTTCAGTTTTTTATTATTACGAGTTGTACTATGGAAGTTACTTTGTTTGGTGCTACTGTAGTATGCGGTCTACCTACGATTCGGCGGTCTACCTTTTAATTATAGCTTCTTATCTTGTTTACTAATTGTTTGTTTACATCCCATTGTCAATCGCCCTTGACGATTGGTTAGGTTTAGTCATGATATTTTCGTTAGTTTTAACGAAAATATCATGATTAAACCTAACCAATCGTAGGTAGACCGCAAACTACAGTAGCACCCTTTGTTTTTTCTACCAATCACGTTTTCATTTTCATTTCGATTTTCATTTAAGGATCCTTGCAAGTAATATGTAATAACATCTGCCTTCTTTCACCATCAAAAGCCTTCAAGATGAAAACAAAATAAATTAATAGCTTGCAAAGGCAAATAGAATGTCCATTCAGCCGAATCCTATAATAAAAGCAAACACCAGATTGGCAAAATTAAATAAAATTATAGTCTGAATCCCTCAGTCAGGTTCAAATATTATTTGAAATACTAAAATCTTCACTATAACAATTATAAGCTAAGAAGATACATGAGAAAAGTGCTTCTCTGAAGGATATAATTAGAACACATTGTTACTTCACCTTATGAATAATTTAATCTCTGGTCCTTTCTGTCTCATTGAATAAATAGCCAATAACATTGACTCTTAAAAGATAAATTAGTGAATTAGTAACTCTTCCATCAGAAATAGACATATAAAATCTACAGAGAATACAATGGAAGTATAAATATTGTATGATGCAATATTTTGCTTATGGAGCTATTTTGAATTAAATATATTAATTTAACTAATTAATGGAATGTTAGGCATTAAATTAACAAATGAACTGTCTAACTTATACTGTATCTATTATATTAATTTTAGATTGAAAAGTGTTGACATAAATCAAGTTTGTGAGTTACAAAAAACATCAGTGCTCTTCCAATACGTGCTCTAGCGTAAAATTTACATTCCAATATGTGCTAACTAACGAAAATATCACGACCTAACCTAACCAATCGTCAAGGGCGTACAATTGACCTAAACGATTGGTTAGGTTAGGTCGTGATATTTCGTTAGTTAGCACATATTGGAATGTAAATGTTACGGTAGAGCACGTATTGGAAGAGCACCAAAACATCTCGTAATATTTATTTATAAAATATATAAAATATCTCTCATATAAAACTATATTAGTGTGAATATAGAATAGAATAGTCTGAAAATAGAATAGTCTGAACTTCCTATATAGAATATAAAATAGTCTGAACTTCCTTTCAAGTGACAAAACTGGTGTTTTTTTTTGTTTTTTTTAACAGAGGTCCTTTCACGACGTAAGATTTTCAAACAAATTTCCCTTCTCTGAAACGTAAAACTGCCCTTCCCTTTCAACCTTTCAAATGTTTCGTGCGATGATTCTTCATTTCACGAAGGTCAAGCTTGTCGCCCCCTCTTTATGAATTAAAATTTAAATCAATTTAAATCTTTATGAATTAAAATTCAAATCAATCCTTTAATTCATCCTTTATGAATTAAAATTTAAATTAATCTTTTAATTTTGTAATTTCATCCTTATTATCCCGTTCAAGAATGGATATTCAAATAACTATTTTGATAGTAAATAAAACTAGTAATTTTAGTTGGTTTTTTAACCCTTGTTAGTAATGTTACTATAGTTCACTTACGAATAAACGAATATTTATACTAGATTTTCAGACTAAAACACTAATTAATGACCAGCCAAAATATTTTAACGTGAGGCGCCATCTGTTGAACGAAATGTCACTTAGATTCTCTTTCCTTAAATCTTCCTTTACATACAGTTTATTTCTTATATGTTAACGCATGAGGAAGAGAAAGATCAGTGCCTGGTACATTTATTAAAATTTCACAAACGTTTCGGAAGCTTTTTTTCCCTCATCAGTGTGTATTTAAGAAATCCAAATCACATTTTGCTTTTAACAGCTTCTTTTGACTTCTTTCGTTGTTTCTCAAATGTTCCAAGGTCGTCCGGTTTTATCTCCCTGGCATAAACCCCTGGATTAAATTATTTCAGAGATTCAACCGGACGACCTTAAAACACGAGAAACCGCGAAAGAAGTTAAAAGAAGCTATTAAAGGCAAAATCTTATTTGAATTTTTTTTAAATACACACACTGATGATATAAAAAGAAGCTTCCGAAACGTTTGTGAAATTTTAATAAATGTATCAGGCACTGCTCCTCCTCTTTAATAAACTACATCAGCAATTCCACCTCTGTACGTGGAGTTATTTTAGGAGGTACGTGGAGCTGTTTTAGATGGTACGCAAGAGGCTTTTAATATGCAGTTTGTTAGTTGATAATTACTTCATTGGAAATGCATTTAAAAAGTAATATTAATTGTAAATGGATAACCCACAACCATTCTGACTGTGGTACGTAGAAAAGCATGGTAGTATGTCAACCTAAAAAGGTTAGGAACACTTGATCTACTTTATACCTACAGTATACGTATCAGATTATAAATACTGAAGTATCACAATTTTTATTTGCTGTTAATATTGTGTTAATACGATATTAATATTTGTTTCGGGATTACAAAATAAGCCTCCAAAAATCAATTAAAACTTGAAGACTTAATCTCACAAACTTAATCGAAATGAAATCCAATTACGCAGACTTATGATATCAAATCATATTTATAAAAATGGACGACAAAAATAATTCTCTCTCTCTCTCTCTCTCTCTCTCTCTCTCTCTCTCTCTCTTTAATTGAGGGATCCAGGCATTACACTCTACACCAGCAGCAGTACACAAAATCATAAAGTTCAAGGCAAAAGAAATTATGAAGCCATTTCTTAGGCACGTAAATTATGACCCTTGAATTAATTACTGTTATTAAAATGGAACATCGGATATTTAAGAGGAAATAGAAATAAAATTTCCTAAAATATATTTCAAGAATTCATTTAAAACTGAAACATAATAAATTCCCTTTGTATATTATGGGTTTCAAGAGAATAAAAGAATAAATAAAAAGTCGAAACATTTATCATTTTTGTTTAATATACAGACGTTTCGGAACTAATTTTCCATCTTCAGTGTTTCTAAAAATTATAAAACATCAAAAAGGTAAAATATGGTACAAAGTATTAAAATAAAAACATATTTGTAGAATGGAATTAACATTAAAATAGAGTTAATGATAAAAACTTACTTTATAAATCCTTGGGTATTGAAAAATTACAGAATTACAACATTAATGTTAACTGGTGATTGCCAGGTCGAAAGCGGAACTGTAATCATTTAAGGTGGTTTTAGTTTTTCAAATGTGCAACGATTGCAAAATGTGGAGGTTGGTTAGTTGGTTGCAACGACAGTCTTTCTCCCTGGAGACCTTTTGCAGACTACGTTAAAAAATTTCTTTATAAGATCTATCAACCGACTCTCAATATCCCAACTATTTCCAAAGACATTCAGTATTTTAAATTCCCTTTCTATAATTACTCAAGTTCAAAACTACAAATTGACCTACTCATTCTCCTTACTTCTTTGTACTCTCACAATGATTTTCGTTTTATATTTACAAACACCCATAGCATTAAATCCTATTTTCCTCATAAAGAAAAACTCCTCGATACGTTCATTTCCTCTGTTGTCTATCTTTTGAAGTGCGCTTCACCACCAACAACAATGAACTAACCGATCTCCACATTTTCGAATCTTTCCACATTTGAAAAGTTAAACTTACTTTAAATAATTACAGTTCCGCTTTCGACATGTCCATCACAAGATAACATAAATCTTGTAAATCTGTAAATTTTCAGTTTTTATTTTTTTTTAAACCTTTAAAAACTTTTAAAGTTTTTGTACTATGGTTCTGTGCCAATATTTATTATTATGAGACCTACCAAACGATTTATTAAGTTTTTATCATTAACTCTATTTTAATGTTAATTTCATTCTTCAAATATGTTTTTATTTTAATACTTTGTATTACCTTTTACCTTTTTAATGTTTTATAATTTTTAGAAGCGCTGAAGATGGAAAATTAGGAGCAAATGTAGTTTACGTCCCCCTGTGGTGCCTAGTGTAGTTTACGTTCTCCTACATTATCCTAGTGTAGTTTACGTTCCCCAACTTTGTCCGCGTATACCTAATCAAATAAAACGTTAAAACTAACGAAAATATTACGACTTAACCTAACCAATCGTCAATATATATATATATATTGACGATTGGTTAGGTTAAGTCGTAATATTTTAGTTAGTTTTAACGTCTCATTTGATGGATTCATTTAAAAAATGTCTCCTAAAGATCCTAGTGTAGTTTACGTTCCCCAACTTTGACCTAGTGTAGTTTGTGTCCCCTTTTGCGTCAGGGGGACGTAAACTACACTTGCTCCGAAAATTATTTCCGAAACGTCTGTACGAGTATATTAAAGAAGAATGATAAATATTTGGGTTTTCCTGTTTCTTAAACTGCGCTTCCCTAGAAGCAAACCTTTAAGTGAAATTATTATTCGAAGATATGAAAGGACAACCCTAAAGAAAGAGAGCCACTGAAAAATGCCACAAAAAAATGAGTGAAGGATTGTATTTAGAAATTTATTAGGTTTAAATTGTACACTAAACGATTATATAATATAAAGTTATATAAAGCCTATCAATTTAAATTATTAAATAATGAAATTAAATACAAATCTAATTGGATACAAATCACATATTGGATGCGCCTCGATGGTGTAGTGGTTAGCGTCGCTGACTACGAATCCGTCGGCCCTGGGTTCGAGACCCGGTGACGGCATCCGGAGCGCAGCAAAACCCAGCTGTTCATCCTCCCAAACAATAAAGTGGTTGGTAGATAAATGGGTACCCTAGGTGGCCTAGTGGTTAAGACGCTGGGCTGCTGGTGGGGCGTGGTTCGGATTCCACGTTAAACTGTAGGTCTAAGGTGGTGTGAAAAGCTTGACCTTCGTCAGCATGAACAATTCGGGCGGAAGCTAACCAAAGGTTAAATACCAAAGTTATAAAGAAACTTCCTTATTTTTTTATGCAGGAAGGAATGTCCAAGAGCGAAATAAATATACAAATATAACGTCTTTCGGTACTTAGTATTATCGGGATACCAGTATTATCGGGATTACCAAACTGTTTATTATGTATTTTTGCTCTCGTCACTTTCGTTTAAACTAACGAAAATATCACAACTTAACCTAACCAATCATCAAGGGCGTACAGTTGACCTAACCGGGCATTCAGTTGACCAAACCGGGCATTTTAGTGTTTATCATACTTATCTGATGTATATCATATTATATTATCCACAATGAATAAAATCGCTTACAACGGAAAATGTATTTTTCGTAGGTAGTCCCGATAATACTAGATGAAGACAAGGCACTGGATGTTTTTAGCAATTACAGCGTTATTCTCTCATCCTTAATTAACTTGTCCGAAATGTGACAGTGAGTGCCTAATACGATATACTTGTAGGTTATCTACCCCCCCCCAACCAATTTTGACAGAATATTAGAATATTTTCGTTAAAACTAACTAAAATATCACGACTTAACCTAACCAATTATCAAGGGCGTACAGTTGATCTATTAGTAAATAGTAAATACTATTCCAGAAACAAACAATGTTATAATTAATAATAGATCAACTGTACGCCCTTGATAATTGGTTAGGTTAAGTTGTGATATTTTTGTTAGTTTTAACAAAAATATTCTGTCAAAATTGGTGGGGGGAAGATAACCTACAAGTACCCCTAATACGAAAAGATCAGAAGATATTTAGGTGAAATAACAAATATTAACCGGTTAGGTTAATTGAATGCCCGGTTAGGTTAATTGAATGCCCGGTTAGGTTAAAAGTTGTGATGTTTTCGCTAGTTTAAACGAAAATAACGAGAGCAAAAATACATAATAAACAGTTTGGTAGTCCCGATAATACGTAAGTACCCGCCTTTTCTCACATATTGGAGAACTCTTATAACGTTTTTAGATTACTTCTACTTAATTAAAGACTCTCGTAATAAAGACTAATGCTATATTAAAAAAGCAAAAAAACACACGAAAAGAAACTTCAATCTTTACGTTTTGTTTCTAATTTTAATCTTTTAGATTCTGATAAAGTAATTTTTAACCTTTCTAAAAAAAAGTTTTAAGCTCTAACGAGCGAAGACTTCTTCTTTCTTTAGGATTGGATTTTAGAACTTCCTAATTTTAAATTACTTCAAATACTTTTCTTCATTGGAAAAAATTTTTATTGTAGACTTAAACAGTTTCGAATAAAAGAGGAATCCAAAAACTTTCTTAATAAGATCTATCAACCGACTCGCAATATCCCGACTCGAAATATCCCAGGAATAAAACTGCTTTCTAAATATTGCCAATAAAAACTTAAAATTTCAAATCTTTTAAAGTGTCACCCCTTCTCATAAATAAAAGAGATTTAACTACTCTGAAAGATCTTTCGAGTGATAACTCAATCTTCATAACTCGCCCTCATAAAGGAAATGGAATCGTGCTCCTAAATAATGATTATATTAACGAAGTTTAAAAAAAGTATATGAAACCCCTTTAACTACTTCGCTTAGACTTAAAGATAAATTAAAAAGACATCTTAAAAAACTTCTTGATCAGAAAAAATTTCTAAAGATCTTTATAATCATTTATATTCATCAGGATCTTCCTCCGATATTCTTTATGATCTTCCCAAAATTCATATACCATAAAATGGGGCGAGTTAATATGGAATTTTCACTTTTTCTAACTCTACTGAAAAGTTCTGTAGGAAAATTTGTCTTCAAGTGACCGACATAATCACCTATTGTAAGAGGTGCCAAGCTATATACTAATTAATGTATAAGCACCAATACTTTTTTAATTATTTAATTTTAAAGTTTATATCAACACACCCGGTTACCGGGATGAGTTGATATGGCTTACCCTTCAAATGGATATACTATTCCATGTTTCCTGACATTAAGGTAAGTTGAGATGCTTTGAGGAGCTTTAAAACGCATAAAAACATACAAAATAATTTGCTGTCTGTAGACAATATTGCGATTTCGTATCAACTCACCCCGCCCTATCAATTCACGCCAATCTACGATATCCCAATACGTCCCATTCTTTCTGTATGTACCACACACAATTATAATCTTGCTAAATATTTTGTTCCATCTTTGTCTAATCAAACTACCAAAGAATATACTATACTTAATTCATAGGACTTTGCTAAAAATATTATTTCTCTTAATAACTCCAATGATTTTATCATGAGTAGTTTTGATATCGAATCTCTTTACATTAATATACCTATAAAGTATGAACGAAGCCATAAATATATGTATATGTTACGCCCAAACATCGAAATCGCTCAGTGAGCGAAAAAAACAGCCACAACGCGTTGTGGATGCACCTAAGTGACCACACACCGATGTTAGATATTTTTTCGCTTCATGGACGTTCTCAAACAACTGCAACGCGTTGTGGACGATTTGAAACGACCACACGCCGATGTCTTTCATTAAACTCTATTTAAACACGACGTATATTGAAATGATATAAACACGACGTATATTTATCGACGTATTCACCGATTAAAAAGCAAAGTTAAGCAGATATGCTAGAAAAAAGACAGTCCTTTGATTCAGTAATTTGATTCAGTAATTTTCCCGTAGGTTTCGATTAATTTTAAGCAACTTTAGAATGAGAAATAAATGTGAAAATTAACCAACTGGTTAGGTCAACTGAGTGCACCAATCGTCAAGGGCGTACAGTTGACTTAACCGGGCATTCAATAATTTTAAAATCGCCCACGACGCGTCGTGGTCCTATCCGAATCGCCCACGACGCGTCGTGGTCCTATCCGAATCGCCCACGACGCGTCGTGGTCCTATCCGAATCGCCCACGACGCGTCGTGGTCCTATCCGAATCGCCCACGACGCGTCGTGGTCCTATCCGAATCGCCCACGACGCGTCGTGGTCCTATCCGAATCGCCCACGACGCGTCGTGGTCCTATCCGAATCGCCACGACGCGTCGTGGTCCTATCCGAATCGCCCACGACGCGTCGTGGTCCTATCCGAATCGCCCACGACGCGTCGTGGTCCTATCCGAATCGCCCACGACGCGTCGTGGTCCTATCCGAATCGCCACGACGCGTCGTGGTCCTATCCGAATCGCCCACGACGCGTTGTGGTCCTATCCGAATCGCCCACGACGCGTTGTGGTCCTATCCGAATCGCCCACGACGCGTTGTGGTCCTATCCGAATCGCCCACGACGCGTTGTGGTTGTTTGAGAACGGCCTTGAAGCGAAAAAATATCTAACATCGGTGTGTGGTCACTTAGGTCATCCACAACGCGTTGTGGCTTTTTTTTCGCTCACTGAGCGATTTCGATGTTTGGGAGTAACCTATACATAATATATATATTGACAGAGATAATTCTGTTTCCTAAATCTTACCAAGCAGCAATTTTCTAAATGTTTAATTCTAGCAGCCACAGATACATTCTTTTTGTTCAACGGACAACTTTATAAACAGACTGACTCCTTTCCATGAGATCACCCCTTAGTGACACCCTCGCAAATATTTTTTTATGCTACTATGAACACCTATGGCTACAACAGTACCCCATCTCCTTCAAGCTTCATTTATATAGGAGATAAATAGACGATACATTTCTTTTTGAACAGAAATCCCATACAGAACATGTCCTTCATTAGCTTAATAGCCAACACAAAACTATTAAATTTACTAAAGAAGAAACCAATAACTCTCTACCTTTCTTGGATATCAATATAACCAAACAGACCAAGAAGTTTACCACATCAGTGTACAGAAAACCCACTTACTAAGTACTAATTTCTTTAAAGATTTACCCATTATATATAAAGTTAACAGTATGAAGATTCGGATCACCTAAAGATCCGTCACCCCAGCCTTTTTTAGTTAGCTTTATAATGCTAACTAATGAAAATATCACGACCTAACCTAACCATTCGTTAGGTTAACTGTGTACGCCCTTGACGATTGGTTAGGTTAGGTCGTGATATTTTCGTTAGTTAGCCTTATAAAGCTATTTAAAAAAGGCTGGGGTGACGGATCTTCAGGTGATCCGAAGATTCTAATTTTCCGTGCTTTTCATTTATGCTCCTCCTATTCATCTTTTCACCAGGAAATTTTCTTGCTTCAGACTTTTTTTCTCCAACAATCTTTTCCCCTGGACACTTTTTTCAGACTACCGTTAAAAAAATTTTTTTAATAAGATCTATCAACTGAATCACAATATCCCAACTATTTCCAAAGACATCCCATACTTTAAATTTCGCTTCTATAATTACTCATTTTCAAAACCACAAACTGACCTACTCATTCTCCTTACTTCTTTGTACCTTCATATTGATTTTCGTTTTATATTTATAAACACCCATAGCATTAAATCATATTTTCCTCATAAAGAAAAACTTCCTGATACGCTCATCTCGTCCGTCGTCTATCTTTTTAAGTGCGGTCGCTGTCGGGCGAACTACATCAGCAGCACTTGCTGCCAAAACAAACTCGGAACAGATAATCATCGAGGAGTTTCTAGCCGTACCTCACGACCTCTGAATAAGCCCTCGAAATGCCCTATAAGGGAGCACTGCTTCACTACAGATCACTTCATTGACCCCTCCTCTTTCCAAATAATAACACCACCACGAACAACAACAATAACCAACTAACCGATCTCCCCATTTTTTAATCGTTGCACATTCGAAAAGTTAAATCCACTTTAAATTATTACAACTTCACTTTCGACCTGGCAATAACATAATAACATTAATCAATGATTTTTTTCATGGTTTTTAATTTTTTTAAATCTTTTAAACTTTTAAAGGGATCACCTGAAGATAAGAGCCCTCATGTATTCTTGTTTTTTTGCTTTACAGTACCAAATATAATAATAAATTAAATTGAATGCCCGGTTAGGTCAACTGTACGCCCTTGACGATTGGTTAGGTTAAGTCGCGATATTTTCGTTAGTTTTAACGAAGATATCACTTGGTAATTGAGGCTGGGGGCCCTGATCTTCAAGTGATCCTTTTAAAGTTTTTGTATTATGGCTCTGTGCCAATATTTATTATTATGAGACCTACCAAACGATTTATAAAGTATGTTTTTATCATTAACTCTATTTTAATGTTAATTTCATTCTACAGATGTTTTTATTTTAATGCTTTGTATTACCTTTTACCTTTTTAATGTTTTATAATTTTTAGAAACACTGAAGATAGAAAATTATTTCCGAAACGTCTGTATATTAAAGAATGATAAATGTTTGGGTTTTCCTGTTTATTCTTAAACTGTGCTTTCCTAGAAGCAAACCTTTAAATGAAATATATATACTGTATATTAGGGTACAGTGAACTTTCGGGGGGTAATTTTTTTCTTAGTCAAACTCGACCAAGGTGTAGAAAGTTGCGATTAGATGTAAGAGCAAAGAAAAAATGTATGAATATGGGTATTTATTTTTAGGGTACCCCAGCGCTTTGAAATATTGAAAATTGGGTCATTTTTAGAACATTTTGAACGTGTAAGAGCAACTTTTCCCCTGAAATCAAATTCGGAGATGACTTAGAAATATGCGACTCGGTCAAAGAAGAACAGAAAATTGTTTTTGCATATACCGTAGGTATTCATTTCGAGAGTCCCCCAAAGCTTTGAAGAAGTGGAAATTTAGTAATTTTTTTATCCTTTTCTTAATATAAAAAAAGTAATTTTTTTTATGCAGGACATTAGAATGTTAAGTCATTTCAGTCTTCAGTGCAGTTCTTTGCTAGTTGGAAGTATCATATGTATACATTTATGATTATATGCTACAATTACCCAGAACTCACCACGAGGAGGTGACTGCACATCATGTTCCACCACAGCCCATCCTAGCCACCCATCCATAATAGCTGTATGCAACTACTTTTGTTTGTTGTCGGTTTTAGTGTTGAATTTTTTCATTTTTTATCTTGATTGAAGTCTAGAACGCATGAATCCATCTGTGTTCTTAGCGTCACAAACAGCGCTTGATGCTTCGGACACCAATTTTACGGGTCGCTCAACTGCTTGAGTATGATAAGGAAA
The DNA here is from genome assembly GCA_023014485.1 of Bathynomus jamesi. Taxonomy (NCBI): domain Eukaryota; kingdom Metazoa; phylum Arthropoda; class Malacostraca; order Isopoda; family Cirolanidae; genus Bathynomus; species Bathynomus jamesi. The sequence continues at coordinate 132,639 of JAJOZX010008330.1, forward strand.
GTGTGGAAACTGAAGATTAGATGCATCATGACTTCTCAAAATGTAGCTTTGGAGATATTTTTCATTATGTTCCTCGTCATAGGTGACGCAGATCGCTGTGTTGAATCCCAATAAATCGTATCAATGTAATCGATAGCATTAAATTTGAGCTTGGGCACCCTGAATTGCCAAACTTTTCCAACTATTAATTGTTTTCTGCAGCCATATACATCTGAGAGCAAGTTCTCTAATGATGGGTCTGTTGTCTTAACATTGCAATCAGCATATTTTCACTGTGGGCAAAATAAACGTTCCTCTGAATTACTGGGTCAATTAGTTGACTTTATTGTCACTGCAGCGAGAGTATTGAATTAGCTGCCAAATATGGCAAGCACCTTCACTGCATGAAGAGCATGTTTTAATTTTGAATCACATTGGCGAGTACACTTATACGAGTACAATATAGGAAGCTAATAACAATAAATGTGATGATGGCTTTTCTGTTGAGATATATAATATGAGAATTTTGCATGCAGTTACGACCCATCTCAAATGTGCAATGGGTCCAGGTCTTGCAAGATCTTCTAAACAGTGGCCTGATGTGACAGCTTCATACATCTCGTACAAATATTTTTTATCCTTGCTCAACTCAGTAACGTCCACTTTTGGCAACATGGGTCCTTCATTTTTTATAAATGTAACAACAGACAACTGCCATTGTGCCAATTGTCTTCCAATAGGACCAGAGAAGGCTTTGGAATGCCTAGTTGAACCATCGAGTTTTTGCAATAGATGTCACAGAGGCAATTCATTGTATGTAAGAGACATATGTATTGGCCTGTTTAGAGGTTCTGCAAAAAGCTGAATTACTCCTCCTGCCATCCCTATCCCTATGTTGAAATTTGTTCCGTCACATCCAATTGCTACCTAATGATCAGTAGAAAACACTTTAACGTAAAGAAATTGTATTATACTTGTTTGAAGGCTAACCTAGGCACCTGATGGGGCGGGGGGGACATGACCCCTGTATTCAGATCCTGGTTCCCTTACAATAACAACGTTTTCGTGTTATAGTACTGGTGCGATTCTTTGATCCTTTTGTGATTTGGGTTCGTGTTCTGTCTTTTCGACCATCAAAGTACAGACCTTGCAATTCTTTATTATTGGATGCCTGATTTTGTAATTCTTTCCGATGTTTTGGCCGTTCTCTTCTCACTTTGCTTGGGTCAATAACAAATGAGGCATCATCTTTATCGATGATACTAAGGTCTTGAATGATGCAGTAGCTATAGCTGCAGCAGATCAATCTGATATTCCTTGGCGATCACACTCGCGGGCCAAAGTTGGCCGTTCAAGTCTCATTTGTGATGACTTTCCTGCGATGTTTTCTACAGTATTCACTTTAGCCAACGTGCAATTTCTTGAATTGATGTCGCTGTATCGGTGTTTCAATATTAACAGGGAAGTTAGGGTGAAGTTCGATGTCACCTTCAGAGCTGCTGTCAGAAAGTAGACAATCAACCACCCTATCAGATCTATAAAACTTAACAACCCGAAGATCTTCTGCAGTTTTTTCTTTTCAGCGGCTCTAAATTTTTTCACTGATAACCACATTAACTTCTCCTATCATCATTTTAAGTTCTCTCCTCTGGTTAGCTAAAAACTCCCTTTCGCGCACTGACACTTTTCGTTCTTTCTCACAAGAGTAAGAATCAAAATCATATTGACAAGCAGCTATATCAAATAACTTACCGGAAGCATTAAGAGGGAATTTATTTATTTTGGTCCTGTAGGTTTCCTGTGGTTTTTCTTCTGTTTGCTTGTTGATTACAGACTTGTAAGTTATTTACCGTTGCATATATTGATTTTACGAATTATACTTTTGTGAGAAATCGCAGGTATCAATGCTTTCATCCACAATCCTCTCACTCGACAGACAACTTTTTCAGTAATTTCTGACACAGTTGGTTCATTTTTCCAACCATTATTTCTCAGATTTTCTCACGAACAGATATTTGAAACCACTTTCGTAAATAGGCAAATCAATTTCACTTAGTTTACTTGGGCTCCCAAATAAAGAACACCCCCTACTTTTTTTTCTTGTTTTAACTTACCATTGTCAAAATGAAGTCAAGAGATTACTTATTAAACTCTTTTATTTGAAATTGCAAACACAAATGTGGATAATAGAAATATTTTTCCAAGTAATACTAATATAACAACCTCTACCAGAGGTATCACCGACTTAGCGAGTCGACGTGAAAATGAAAAACTGAACCAGAGCAAATCACACAGACACCATCCAAAAGATCAAATGGAATACTAATATCAACTATTGAGTAGTGAGACAGCAACAGTAGCACTACTGAACTGACAACAGATGCGAACAAGTATATTTCTTATAAATGCAAAACTTTTTTACGTACAGGTCGAAATGTGACAATAAAACCCACACTAATAGACGGAGTTTATTTCCACAACAGTTTCGATGCCCACTGGCATCCTCTTCGGGTGGATACAGAAAAACGAATGAACAAAAGTGAGTAAGGAAACAATCCAGGAAAGGTAAGGAACATTCTAGAAGGCCAGAGACCATTAAGAAATTCACACTTAAGTTAGATCCCGTTCACCCGACACCGAAAGGAATTTTTTGACCAAGAATCTCATTAAAGGGTCCAGCTTATAAGTACCTTCGTACAAATTAAAATTATCTTCTTCTATACATACAGATTCTATTATTTTTCTTTTAACATAATTATTACATTTATAAAGTAACTTATTGATTCCCAATCTATGGCATGATTATTTGGCTGGCGTGATAAAAAATTACATTATTAGTGTTACAACATCTGAAGGCATATTTATGTTCTTTAATACGAGTTTCAATATTTCTTCCAGTTTCTCCTACATATACTACATCACAATTTTTACAGGGAATGCTGTAGACACCAGCTTTCTCCTGTTTTGCAAAGATATTCATAACCAATTTACTTTTTACGGTAGACGAATATTTGAACGCCAAATCAAACCAAAAATCTTTCGTCAAAGGCTTTACACTTTCTAAGCCGGAAGTGTAAGGCAAACACAAATATTGTTTTTGGTTAACTAAAGGTTCCCGAGGGGCATAAAAAGATTTCTTGGCTTTGAAATACGCCTTTCTGATAAACCACTCAGGATATTTTAAATTCTTAAAAATGTTCCAAATCTTTGAATTTTCTGAGTCCAGCAAATGTGGGCTACAAATCCTGAGTGCTCTCAGAAACATGGAAGAAATAATTGAGCTTTTAACACCATCATGATATGAAAAATAATTAATATACAAATTGCAGTGAGTGGGTTTTCCATAGACTGAAATTGGGCTTTTCATTTTTGTTAATGACCAAAACATCTAAAAAAGGTAATTATTTGTCGTTTTCCCATTCATATTTAAATTTAATAGAGAGAACAAGATTATTTAATGACTGAAAGAAAGTATCAGTTGTTCCAGTTGTCAGGCCAAAATGAGAAAATATCATCTACATAACGAAACCAAATTAAATTACTGGGACATATTGTTTGTAACAATTCTGACTCGTATTTCATGTATAATGTACTCGGTATTGGGGATAAAGGACTTTTGTTCATTCGTTTTTCTGTATCCACCCGAAGAGGATGCCAGTGAGCATCGAAACTGTTGTGGAAATAAACTCCGTCTATTAGTGTGGGTTTTATCGTCACATTTCTTACGATAAATGTAAAACACTTGCACTGAAAAAAATTTGACTGATTATTTTTTCGATAATCACAAATTTTCCGAAGTATTCAATGTTCATGAGAACCCACAAGATAATATCGCAGAGCCAAACTACAGTATTTTAGTATTCATTTAATCATTTAATGGCAACTTTTCCCACCCTGGTCGAGTTGTTTTTCATGTTCTATTTTTCACTGCACCCTAAATTTTATATATACAGGGTGAATCAAAAGTTCGGAAACATGGGAAGGATAGGAAACTTTTATTGCAAAAAGACGTGTTACAAGTAATGTTATAAAATGTGCTCTATATGTTCTCTTTTCACTTCTAGACATTTGTGGACTGTTTCCCCACTCGATCTGGACTCTTTCCAGGACATCGGGCTGGATTGCAGCACAGGCTTCTGTAATGCGCTGGTTCAAGTGGTCTGTGTCCCGGATCTTCAGACCATACACAATGGCTTTGAGGTGTCCCCAGAAGTAAAAGTCCAGCGGTGTCAGGTCAGGGGACCGGGGATGCCACTCCACTGGACCACGACGACCAAGCCAACATCTGGAAATTATTGTAATAACAATTTCTAATTATTTCCTGTTTCCGTACTTTTGACTCACCCTCTGTGTGTAGGTAGATATATATATATATATATATATATATATATGTGTGTGTGTGTGTGTGTGTATATATATATGTATATATATTATATATATTCAAATTTATTTTAGCAAACTAAAATTTTGGAATATAAATGGCATGAATGTTGGTGCAGGAGTTAGCGTCTTTGCAATAAATTAAAGGGGGTCAGGAATGGTCGGACAGCATGAATTAATGCAGAGAGTGCCAGTGTAGGAATATATATAAGGCACAGGGTGCCAGGGCAGAAATGCAGAATAGCTATTCATTTGAAATATTGGAAGCTTGAATTTTGGAAAGAATATTATTCACTTCAATTAAATTCAGTTCATTTAGGCACAATAATTAAACTTTGAGTTATGATTCTAAATTGCCTTTGATGAACAGACACGTTTTATTGGCAAGCATCTAATGTAGTTCGAATTTTACAATGATGTAACATTAATTTACATTAACTGTTACATTCAGTGAAGAGAATTTAGCAATAAACAATTTGTATTCCTTACAGAATTTAATGATA